>BOPP01000193.1:1694664-1743221 GCA_017312745.1 Gryllus bimaculatus | reverse complement strand
CTCTTCTTATAATTAATATCAGTTTTGCTAATTATTATGTAGAAACGTTCTTCGTTTCAATATATATCACTCATACCCGCACAAGTGTTTCAGGAAATTATCCAGAGCATAATTAGATGGTGACCTCTAAGTTAAGTTGTGTTAGAGCACACGTACTCATTAAGGGGAGAGCACATGTGTCGGCGGATATCACAAACAAATGACCATAACAAAAAATGATTGTTTATTACATATTATCTAGAAGGCCGGTCAAGATGGCTACGATCGTTAGGGCAGTTGGGCTATAGTGGACTCGCATCAGAAGACCACGGGTTCAAGTCCCGCCTCGGGCATAGGTGTATTTGTGTAGGTCTATATGTGTGTGCCGACCTTTCATCCCTCACTATCATCATCATTTCATGTCCATACCCTCGGGGCTAACAACCTTGGGAGATAAAAATCGGGATTCAGCTTAAATACTGACCCTCTCCCCCAGATAATGGTACTTGCACCTGGCGAGGGAGGATGCACGCGTGGTCCGAGTTGGCCTATACGCGAAAAAAAAATTATCTAGAACAGGAGATGTGTTTTGGAAGAGAAGAGGTGCACATTTATCGGGGAGCAAGCGGAAGGCGATGTGGAAGGAGGGGGGCGAGGAGGAATGTAAAACGTCAGCCTAAGCAACGTTGCAGCGAAGCGTTTTCCGTTGCTACATCAGCCTGTTGAAGGCGGGCGTCACTCAACGCGATCAGTCATCGACTCTCAACAGTGAACCTTCGCCCACGGAGCATAACGCATCAGGTGTCATGGATCGTGGGATGGCGGTCAGTGCGAGGTAGCAAGAAGTTTCTTCCGCGGCTATTATCACCGATTGTAAAAGACAATGTTTTTGAAAGGAAAGAGGGAGAGTTTTCATTTTTTTTAAATAAATTAGGAAAGAATAGACGATTTTAACAAATGAATATGTGGTATACTACACAATTGTTTAAATTTCAGCTATCTACAATTGTTTATTTTGTTAAATTTCTTCGCGCGGACATACTTTTGAAGTGAAGTCGTAGGCTTCCGCGGCCAGAGTCGTGTGGGTGATCTGGGCTGTCCAGGAGACGCCGCGTCGAAGGCTGTGTTGCCGACTTTTCGACCATCCTGTCGTGGTTTTCCTCAGGTCGGTCGGTTGGTCGGTCGTCGGCAACACAGCCTTCGACGCGGCGTCACCCGGACAGTCCAGATCACCCATACTTTTGAAGTGCCAATCGATTCTCCGCCAGCAAACGAGCAGAGACTTCGGAGGGAAATAGGAAAGGGCTATTTTGATAAACCCTTTCACCAACAATCCAATTAATAATTAAGGAAAGGGCTAGTTTGAGACAAGACCAAAGTTGTCTTGAAAATTAAATTAGTGGTGCTACAAGAGCTTTATATTACACTATACTACTTATACTGCAAGTATTATTTGTAATACGAGATACGCAATGTAGTAATACTATTTAAACCTGCAGAGATGTTTCCAATAGCAAAAAAAATATCCTGGGATGCGAACTCAGGTTCTTAGTTTTGATTCGCCATTCTCGTTCGCTTTAAAAGAAAATTAAAATTTGTATTTTAAATTTTAAAAAAATCAGAGTTCAATCAAACTTTATTTCAAGATAAATTGTTAAATAATATTTTGTATTGTTAAAATCTCTATCTTCAATACTGTAGTTGCAGAAAGTCATCGAAAATGTTTTTTACTTTTTCAAGTTTCGGAAAATACATTGTTCAGCGAAAACTAAACCTGCGCCATCTTAATAAGCGTACTTTTCCGGAAGAAAACCTTTACTGAAACTAGTGGTGGTGCAATTTCTCATACTTTCTTGCATTATGTGAAACTGCTCCTCAATATTATATTCTTATACGAACCTGCATACATGTTTTCAACCAGCATAATTTTTTTCCGCACAGAGACTCGAACTCGGGTCCTCCGAGTTAGTTCGTCGTGTACCTTTCATCTACACCAAGCAGCCCTCTAATGTATTGACGTTCCAACTCCGGCCGACGTTTAAAAATCTGTCTCAACCCAATATTTCCAACACGCAATTTTTGAAAATTCAGAGAGATCAACGAAAATGAGACATACACCATTATTTTATGCGTCCTCTGTTTCATACGCGTAAAAACGTAAAAGAAAAAATTACAGCGGATTTTGAGAAACTATTCTGTTTAATAATTGCCTTAATTTCAACCAGCAATTGCGTGAAAACTATTCGTTTTCCTCAAAATTGTATTTGACTTTTTTAAAGAGCAGATTTTTTGGAATAGATTTTGAGTGGGGCAAAAATTTGTATCTTCAATTTTATAGTTTTGAAATGTTAATTTTTTGCAATTTTCGAAAAAGCGGAGAATTTGTCGGAAACGGGAAAAACACCATATTTTTTCCGCCCTTTGGTACATACTAGCAGAAAAAAAGAAAAGAAAAAAAATTGTGTGGTTTTAAGACAAACATTCTAATAACAAATAGACATTTATAGTAACGAAACTCAAAGCTGGTTACACTCCTATTTAAACATAGCAGCACTTCAATATCAAGAGCTGGAAGGAGAGGGGGACATCGTTATCCAATTGAGAGCTCCATGCCAAAAATTTAAGTCTTAACGAAGCTGCCGATCGGATGACAGTGTTCCTATCTTCTTTCAGCCCGTGACCTTGAAATGCTATATACTATTTAAATCGGAGTTAAGAAATTATATTAAGGGAGGTGAAAATCCGAATATCGAGATAAAAGGGTGCAGGGAATATTTTAATTAAAGTTAATTTGTCAGAGAAATAATGAATTCAAGCCCATAACTCTAATGTATTGATTTTATGACAATGACACAAATATTTGTGCGCAATTTTTTGTTGGAGACGTTTGTAGTAAAACTTGAACTCCGACCGAATAAATAATTATGTAGTCGTTACGAGCGTAGTAGATTGGCTGGTTAATACTTCAATGTGTACACAAACAGGATCAGGTAAGAAGAGAAAGTCGACGAATCACAGTGAAGGTCACTTAGGTATACGCTCTACATTCTTTAATTTACAGGCGTAGCAGAGAACAATAAGCATTCCAATCATGCTTGTACTGAACAGAATTCCATATTTATTGGTCTACTTTCTTGAAGGGTCTAGGAGATAAAGCTGGTAAAGCTGTAGCATATCAAGAAGATGTTTTTTTTGAGTTTTTGAAAGATCATCTCCCATTAATAAAAACGGGGGCACGGGAACCGAAACTTGAATTGCGACAGGGCTGTGCATTCTTGTCGCTCAAGTCTGGTCTAGCCACTCAAGGTTTAACGTGGGTGCAAGTTCACCTGGTTTAAGCTGCGTGTTCATGGATATTACGCAAACAGCAATATAGATTCTCTCCAATCTTTCGTAGTTTTAGTCGCTACAAATTCTTATAGCCCCACGGGAGTCTTCGCGAAGCTAGACTCGCGGGCAGCATACGTCACTGCTGATGATACTTTAAAGAGCTGGAATTTGTGCAGTTCTCTTGTACAATTAGTACGTTATTTTCTGAGTGCTATCTTACGGTGACGAGCGTAAGACAATGTCATTCTAACCACAGATACTAAGATCCGAGCGTCCTTGCGGCGTGCTGTTCTTAACCTTCACTCTAATGCCGCAAACGTGCGGCGCGGTGATCACTTGCCTTTTATAATTCAGGCGGTGTGAACTGCAAATTGTTGATTTTTTTTCATGTACGTGGTGGGAATTGTAACGAGTGAGTGCAAGGTGCGAAGTATGCGTGAATGAACACCAGTGGCAACTCGTGCACTTTTTTAAAAGGAGGAAAGACAAAGGAGTCAATTGTATAAACTGCTTCAAATGAAACGTACAACAAATTAGAAAACGTGAGTCAATTTGCGATGGAATAAGAGAGGAAGATTTGCCTGTTCGTTCACACGGACTTTCACCAACTCACCCTGTGAGATTAGACCGTGAGCCACATGCTCTGCCCCCATGAGGACGCGCCCTATCTCTTGCTGGTGTGACATGGTTTTCGACTCGTGAAGTGTCGATGTGGTTGACAGTTGTGCCTGTAGATGACAGTGCAAGAGAGAAGTTCCTCCCTTGAGTTGAGTTACCCCATTAATAAACGTTTCCACCTCCGCCCGCAGAGTCGCTGATGGCGATGGCCTATAAACGCGAAATGATAGTACTTGTCCTCAGAGCGATTTTGAATAGATTTTGTGCCACTTTAAAGCGCACATTTAAAACTTAACAAAAGTGAATTGCTGCATATAAACTAAAAAGTATATAATTACCTCAAACATTAAAGCAATATTTCATTTGATAATTACATTCAGAATAATAAAATATTTGAGGAGCACTTTCATTCTTTTCCTCGCCTGTGAAACCACGACTGATGAATACCCTTGACCTGTTAGAGACTCACAACTGTATTCCAAAAGAGCGTCGTTTTTCAAACTAATCGTAAGAGCAATTTTCATTCCAAAATATCTTTATCTGCCATTCCCTTCAAGGAAGTAGACTAACAAATGCAACACATGTATACTGGTACAATACAATGTTGTAGTGGAGGAAAATATTATTTGTATAATTTTAAATTGAGAGGTTGTGCGTAATAAAATGTTCATGCACAATTTATAAATGATAGAAAAAGTTATGAAAAGTACCTGAGCTCTGCGGCGCGTCAATGTTTTAGTCTTATACTATGCTTCTGGAGAAAATGGTGACACGGAATTCTTATACTTAAGTTTAAAAAAATCAAGTTTTATCCTTCTTTATGTCCTATGTCACGTAACGTATTCTTGACCTCAACCCTTTAATTCCTTGTTCCATTTTAAGTTGTAGTTTTTAATTACTAATAAAGGTACATATTAGGTCAGGTTTTTGATTTTGTATTTTAAAACTTTGGCATGACATTAATTTATTCATTTATGTAAAAAAGAATATCAAAAAAAAAATAGATAAAACGTGATTTAAACTAAAGGTGCTGCATCAACTTTTGACCGCATTGAAAATTGCGTGTTCATGAAACGGATACTTGAAGCGAGTACCCGCTTCATGCCATGCTTGAAACAGGCGTGTTATTTACACCACGTCATTGAAGCAGTTTATTAAACTTTCTTCGTATGTGGCCAGGGTAACTACCGCGCCTACGTTTGCACCGTTCATTAAACAAGAACAATAATAAGTGGACGTGTGCTTGAAGTAAGAATGGGCACGATTTTTGATTTGCAAGAACATGTCATCAAATGTTTTCAAAGACATTTCGCTCGACTCCGAAATATAAACATCAATATTTTGTACATTCTTGTGTGAACAAAATTGAATGATGTATGAATATAAAGAATAGTCGGGTTAATACGTTATTATCCCTCTGCAATTATCACAATAATATTAAAATCGCGGATAAACAGTTTATATAGCGTTCTTTTATTTATCACAGAATCTCCTTAATACTTCTAATGAACACGTATTGTTTCTAATGGAGATAACGTTTATATACCTCATGCTTGCAAGACTCTTGCACCTTTCATTATCATGTTATGACGTTTTTGTCGTCATGATGTGAACTGGTAGGTCTTCGTGTTAAGAGCAATTAAGAATCTATTACTTATTCACGAAGCTTTGTCAAACTAATTTCGATGCGTAACTTTGTTAAGTGGTAGCGTCTCATGACAGGAAATAGTCTCATTAATCTCAAAGTAGTTTCGCAATAGTTGAGGGTCAAATATCTGTCCACATAACCGCTCAACACATAAAAGAATAACATGTGGATATCAGTGCAAACTTTTGAATTCGTTTTTTCAAAATAAATGAATTGTGTTATACTCATTTAAAAAACTTTTGTGATGACCTTAGGTAAAAAGTTTACAAAATAACGAAAACGTCTGTCTCAGTAATTATCCACTCGAAGAATAATGTGATAATCTTGGGTGATCGTAAGTTCTCAACAAACACTGAAAAAACTTGACCGTTCACGGTTCATTAAAGTCAGTAAAACTCTATATTGTCCCTAGGCTAAGTGATATTGCTTCTAAGATCAAAAATAATTCTAATATAAAGAACACTAGTTGAATGGGTGGTCGCTGACCCCTGTAAACTATCTTAACGGTATGACAACAGTATCATAATATTATTGTGATAACTGTTTTAACAGTTCATGTGTTGAAAATATGTCATGCTAGCTTTGATAAAATAAGTGATTACAGTCTCTGACATTGGACATACCAATGAATCGTAATAGCTGATACTGTTTTATACCTATTCAAAAACTCCCAGCACTCAATGGCCTCTTTGTTATCTCCGTAGGGGATATGAATAGCCAATATTGCAATTTCAAAATTATAACCGCCGTAAAAATATTTTCAGGTATGAATGGAGAACTTTCAGGTATGAATAGTTAGTATTTAGTACGTTTACAGCTACATTTTTTTACGTTTTAATATGCACATAAAAATTCATCTCTAATCTGCTCTTTAGCGTTATTTTCTAGTAAGATCATTCTCAATTAGTTCCAAAAATTCTGACGAAAAATCTTCTACAGCTACCTTTGGTTCTTCGTCAAATCTGCTTAACATTTCCATAGTCTCCTAATTTTCAAGAGATTAAAACTCTATAAAGATAATCTAATTGTATTCACTTCTACGTCTGTAAATGCTTTATTTATCATTCTGTAGTCGAATCTATATAAACATTAAAAGGCAATTGTTTTGTATGTTTATGCCAATAAGGTGTTAGTTAAATTCAATAAAAAGTTGTTTGTTACGTCCACTTGAAAATCGGTATTTGCACGCTTAAGAATGTAAATGTAGAATTAAGACCCATTCACAATGCAAACATAAACATAAGCATGACATTAACATAAAAGTTAGAACTGCGCCCTTAAGCGGACTCATTCACAATGCGTTCGCACAATCATAACACGTAAGACGTGAACCTAGAAGCTTGCAAGTTTCAAACTTCTGTGCTTATGCTTAAGTAAGACACAAGAAATAAACCAACTGTACATTAACTCAAAATCGAGATTCGAAATTGATTGCAGGCGATAGATGAACAAAAACCGTGTATCATGGGCTATGAACACAGTCGATACACCGAAGTCGATTCTCACATCCAACCAATAGAAAACTAGAATATCTAACAGCCAATAGAAACTCTTATTTTGCTTACGTTTATGTTAGACATTGTGAATACTTCAGTATATCACTTATGTTAATGTTTACATCTATACGTTATGCTTATGTTTGCGTTTGCTTTGTGAACGGACCTTTACTCAGAGCTTGGTTTTCTGTGTATTCACTTGAATTTCTTCAAGTTTAATAAGTTCCAAAGGAATACTGCTCGTAGGTTTTTGCAAATGTATTTTTAAAAATATGAGGAAGTATTTTGCTTCGGTATCAAGAACCCACAAAAATTGGATTCTGATTACACAATGCGTTAGAGGAAGTAATTTACTGTGTACAGGAACCGATTTATCCCTTTTTCGTTACCAGGGCCCCGCAACAAGAGATTTTATGTCAAAAATTCACTGATTTTCGGCGCACGATAACAGTACTTTCTCTTCTTATGAAGTAAGGGCGAGAAAGCCAAGCATGTGCTTAAACTTCTTCACATTTTCGTGTATGCTTGAAACATTTTGCTTTTAATCGAGAACAGTAGTCTACACAAAATTGAAGTACACCATACTTCCTACAAATTATAAGTTATTAAATTTAATTTTTTCACAAGCGATTCAGGTACTGAAGCACGCTGGAAAAAGGCGATTTTTCCTCTCTGGACATACCGGGGAAGTAGCACTTTCTTGCTGTATCTCGCTGTGGCGCTTTACTTTCACTACATACTAATAGTTGATTGAAACAACTATTTTGAAAGAATTAATTGCATAGTTAAATCAACATATTCATTTTGTGATTTACATCGTCAAATTTAGAAGGTCCGGTCTTAGGTCACCTTTTTCTGGTACAAAAGACTTGTTTTCTTAACTGGAAAGGAAAAAATGTACTCTCAGACTGTGAATGTTCGACTGTTATTCTATCTTGAGTTGTTTGCAGACAGTTAACTTTTTATGACTGGACCGTTTTGAGTACCACTTGACTGAACAAAAAATCTGGTGAAACATGCTAACGTCTGCTGAGAATGTGATGAAGTGTTGTCTACAAATGGCAACTTAAGACATTCTTTGAAATATACTGAGTTGCTCCTTAAACTCATTCATATCTCATGTCTGAAAATTTCCAATGTCATAAAGAAATCTTGTAATCTTCTGTAGTTCTCCGTGTGTTAAAATCTATCTTTAAACGAGATAATTGCTACATCAAACACGACAAAGAGGAAATATACTTTGAATTATATATTCCCACTTTGAACAGGTTTATCATCACTCTAAAGGGATAACTTGTGTCTTCTTTGGGTGGACTTGTTTTCGTTTTCCAAACTCCGCAGCAATTCCAATTTGTTCTTTTGTTTATGTTAACGATTTCTGGTTAAAATATAAAATTATGTTTTTGAAAAACTAAGTGTTGGATCCAATATGGGGAACCAAAATTGTTCAATATGATTTCATTTCATTAAAATTTATTCACAGAGACCCCACGAACCCCTGCATACAATTATTTACGTGAATCAAAACGCTTTTAACAATTTTGACACACCGTATTGGATTTGCATTTTGTTTATCACTAGTCTAGCTTCTTATTCTTAAACATCGACATCTAAAACCATTGCATACAAATTTTCAACTAAAGCAAGTCACGCCTTCACATTTTGGGCAAGTTTTCGGCAATTGGGATTGGTGTTCGGCGTTCGGAATCAACAAAAAAAGAGTCCGGAAAGGTGTATTTATTTCAAGACTTTCTTTTGGTACTTGATTTTCATATTTGCAATAAGAAATAATTTTTCGCTTTGAAACATAATAAATGAACACATATTCATTTTATTTTTAATTGTCTGTAACTACTCTATGCTCTATGAACTGTAACGAAGAAATTAATTATATTTCTGGAAATGAAAATTGTATGTTTTTACAATCTAAAATTAATGTTCGTTGGGGACTCGTAGGCGACGATAAAATGGGGACGGAGAGGTCCTTGTGTAAGAGAGACGTGAAACTTCCTGTGAAGGAAGATTCTTATTCTTAAACATCGACATCTAAAACCATTGCATACAAATTTTCAACTAAAGCAAGCCACACCTTCACATTTTGGGCAAGTTTTCGGCAATTGGGATTGGTGTTCGGCGTTCGGAATCAACAAAAAAAAGTCAGGAAAGTTGTATTTATTTGAAGGCTTTATTTTGTTACACGATTTTCATATATTTAATAAGAAATAATTTTTCGTTTTGGAAGATAATAAATGAACACATCTTCATTTTATTTTTAATTGTCTGTATTGTCTGTATTAATTGTCTACTCATTGCTCTATGAACTATAACGAAGAAATTAATTACATTTCTGGAAATGGAAATATCATGTTTTTACAATCTAAATTAATGTTCGTTGGGGACTCGTAGGCGACGATAAAATGGGGACGGAGAGGTCCTTGTGTAAGAGAGACGTGAAACTTCCTGTGAAGGAGATGTGCCTCGCGTGGAAGTCATTAGCCCAGTTTATGGTGCAGTGGCCGTGCGAGCGTCGTGTTGGAGCAGCATCCGAAGCGCACGTGCGTAAGCGACGTCGCGTTCGGATGCTGCGCCCTGAACAGCCGTCCACAAGCCGTGCGGGAAACGGGCGGGCGAGAGTGAAGATAAGAGGTACGGTGGGAGTGACTGAAGCGTGGAGGCGGGACAGAGGGTAACGAACAAGCTAGGGAAGAGTGCGATAGAAGCAGAGAAACGATCGCGCAAGAATGTTAAATGGGATGGGGAGGGGGAGAGAAAACAAATGAGTTCTTGGATCGATCGGTCGATGAGTGCGGGCTTCTTCGCTCGCTGGCTGTCTGTCGAGTAATGGATGGGTGGGAGGCCTGTGCGGCGTGTCACTGGGTGGCTGAGTGCGGCGTTCGGTGCGCCGAGCATCTACGGTGTGAGGTGGAACAAGAGGCGGAGCTGAGCGAACGAAATTAGTACAAGAGCACAAGACATTGTGGGAGGTTATTTAAAAGGCCTTGGTCTGGGCTGGTCTGGTCTGAGATGAGGGCAGAAAGCGAAGCGAAGGAGGCGAGGGGGCGAGGCGATATGGATGCTTGATTGGTTGTTAGAGATTCCGGGCGTGTCAACGGCCAAGGTCATTAGCACCGTAAGTGTAGCGCATGTTTCCCCCCTCGGGAGGTAGCGGTGATCTTCCCCCGCTGGATTCAGCGCCGACCCACTGTCAGCTAGCGGGGTTTTCCTCGACCAGGTATCTCCCACCAACGGGACACGGCCCAGCCGGGACAAGCTGTAGGCTCTCGACCGGTTTCCCGGCATGTGTATGTGCAAGTGTAAGTGTCTGTACGTAAGAGGGTCAGGTCAGGATAGGAAAAGGAAGGAAAGACCGCGCGCTGTCCGTGGCCCGTTTGTTAGGGTACAGCTCCGACATTCACTTGGTGTTAATAAGAGAAACCTCAGAAAACTACCCAAAAGAGCAAAGATAGAACTCTCAATGAGATCGCTAGAAGTCTCCTCCAGACAGCGACTGAACACAATTAAGCTGACAAATGTGTGTGGAAAATCTAGGTCGGAGTGAGATAGAGCGGGGCGAGGCAGAGCGGAGCGGGGCGAGGCAGAGCGGAGCGGGACGAGGCAGAGCGGAGCGGGGCGAGGCAGAGCAGAGCGGGGCGAGGCAGAGCGGAGCGGGGCGAGGCAGAGCGGAGCGGGGCGAGGCAGAGCGGGGCAAGGAGGAGGCAGAGCGGAGCGGGGCGAGGCAGAGCGGAGCGGGGCGAGGCAGAGCGGAGCGGGGCGAGGCAGAGCGGAGCAATATAAAGAGCGGGATGAGGCAGGGCGTGGCAAGGCAATGCGGGGGATGCAGAGCGGGCAGAGACGAGGCCGGCCGAGGTGTGGCGGAGAGGGGCGCGGTGAAGCGGGGCAAGGAGGAGGCAGAGCGGAGCGGGGCGTGGCAGAGCGGAGCGGGGCGAGGCAGAGCGGAGCGGAGCGAGGCAGAGCGGAGCGGGGCGAGGCAGAGCGGAGCAAGGCAGAGCGGAGCGAGGCGAGACAGAGCGGAGCGGAGCGAGGCAGAGCGGAGCAATATAAAGAGCGGGACGAGGCAGGGCGTGGCAAGGCAATGCGGGGGATGCGGAGCGGGCAGAGACGGGCCGGCCGAGGTGTGGCGGAGAGGGGCGAGGTGAAGCGGGGCAAGGAGGAGCAGCAGCTTCATTCGAGCACTCTAGTGATGGGGTAGTTGTCAGGGGATGGAGAGAAACGAGAGACGGGGAGCGGCGGAGGAAGAGGTGAGGCCACAGGGTGCGGCGCGTGGCTGTCATTGCGTTGCGATGCGATGCCGGCCGCGATAGCGCCTCGAGCGCGCGCACTCGCCTGTGAGCTCTTCTGCAGCCCCCACACGCCCCGCATTCGAGCACAAAACCAGACTGCTCCTCTAGATACGCGCACTTTGATGTTGCTATGAGGGCGTGACTTAGAAGATGTTGTTGGACAGATATTTTCAACGCCAATGCATTTTGATGACTTTTACAGAAAATAATTTTTGTACATAATTATGGAAGGTCTGAAACTTACTGAATTTTATTGCAAACTTCAGTAACGTTTCTTGAAAATGATGACTAATTTCCTTTAAAGTAAATGGCCGTGAACCACCATGGTTATTAAACCCTTCAGAATATGAAGCTGAAATTGTAAGAAGGAGAAAGGCAGCACTTCCTTCTCATGTGAGTTTCGTCACTGTTACGCTGGAATTATTCATACTATTTCTTATTGATCTATGTTTGGTTGTTTTATTGTGCTGTGTGAATCTTCTGTTAGTCAGTTTTCAAAATACACCTGTATTCGTGATCTAGAAGCTATATCTCCTGAAAGAGTCAATAATTACCTTTTAATATTAGCAATACCTAGCAATACATGAGGATTTTGATTAAACTTAAGTCCATCTTTCTAGAGAAGTTTAGAGATATGAGTAGTAGCATATGAATTCCATTGTCATTTTACATTCCCGGTTATAAAATAATTTGTAAATTTTCTTCCTTTAATTATTTTTACTATTTATTGATGTTCGTCACTATGGCTACTTGTGTCAGGTCTGCCCACAAATCCATTATTCAAGAACTTAAGTAACTTCAAATGGTGTATGTAGAGCACAGTAGCCATTCCCCATCTAAGGGATTTAGATCTCAATTCCTCTCCAAGCGTCCTCGGGTGTCGAGGAGTTCCCAAACGCGCTTAGCCCCTTCTTGTGTTTTTTCGTTTTTTTGTTGTTGTTTTTTCTTGAGCGCTCTGCGCGGGTCGCCCTCTTGCGGTCGGCGGCCTCCGCTCGAAACCTGAGACCAACGCGGAATCGGATCCCGACGAATTGCCGCCTCGGTGACGACGACATTCTTATTTTTTTTCATTTCTTTTTCACAAAATGGTTCCACGACGGGAAGCCACCGTCAAGCTTGGTCCACGTTGCCCCACATGTACGCATTTGAGAAGAATTCCCTCTAAAAAAAAGTGAAGTGAAGTGTTGTGTCCTCAGAATACAAAATAAGTGACACATCTAAAAAATGATATTTTACTAAATAAGGTTCTCTCACGAGCAGAGCTGTGTATTTTGCGAGCAAAGACAACGTTTTTATTCTATTTTACCCGCGGCCTTACGCATTTTAGGTCGTTTTTTAACAACTTGATCATATAGAGGCCGCTGTGATTGTTTTAATTGTAGGGGGAACTGTAGGAAGAACATGTAAGTCAACACAAACACACACAAACATCCATGCCCGTGGCGGGGTTGGAAACCGCGACCCTTCGAGTCGAAGCAGCTACGGTCCTTCAGCTTTGTCGACCTCGGCTATCCAGGCCTGCTCGTATGCGGTTTATTTATGAAATATTTTACTAATCAAATTAGGCTACTTTTTAAGTAAGTTTGGATCACTAAAGTGTACGCAATATTCTTGAGATATGTCGAACGATGTGGTAGTTACAATACCCTCCATAAGACCGGCTGAGATGGCTCATGGCGACAAGTGTTGTTACTGCAGCGCACTGACCGGGTCCTTGAGTTTGAGACACGCGTTGGCGGATTTTTTGACACAAGCTAGAGAGCTTTACGTGGATTTATTCAGAGCTGCCTCTGACGTAAATCAACTGTTACTGCGTCATTCAAACGGAAGGTTGAACGTCACCATAGTGACGTTTATTCTCCAGATAGGATGACACCGAAACAGTTGATGACCTGTCAGAGGCAGCTGTAAATAAATCGCAGTGTATGTCGAATTCAGCCTGGAGGAGAATTCTAGCGTCCAAATGCTCTAATTGGTAGTTTTCCGTAATGTCTCCGATCAATACTGGAATGTGGGAATCAATAACGAGCGAATGCTGGAGCAGTTCCCTTGAAAGCGCTCGCGATCTTCCCTTCCCCCTACTTTCCACCTTTTCACACATACACACATACAATTACATTCACTAGTTACCTCAAATCTCGGGTGACCGTCGGGTGAAGTAGGGAGCTGAGGACTTGTCCGGGTTGGGCCGGTGCCTCGGTGACAGAGTTACGTAGACGAGAGAGAATTTCCATTATTTTTAAGAATTCTCTGAGCTTAGTAAAAGTTCAAAACAGATACTAAATTAAAACTTATGCATTCATACGAAGAGTTGCGTATTCAAGTGTGTATATAAAGCTTAATGTTTAAACACTTTCAATGAGCAAAATTAAAACATTTCCTTCACAACATTTTTGGTAATATACTAAAAAATAAAATACAAAAACTAAAGAGAAATGACGATAAAGCATAAAAAGATATTTTAATCTATCTAACCCCTACTACTTTTACACCTCTAGCACATTCCAACTACCTTGTGGCGTGGTGATCAACTGTGTTTAGAGAAGATTTCACTCTGAAACCAGTTCCATCGAGTCTCACTGGTTGCATTACCTTGAAATCATTGAACTAGAGCAATCGGCCTCTACAATTTTCACCCGGGCTTGGAATCGTCCAACTAAGCGCTTTATCTGTCAAAAATTGATCGTGGTCGATTCGAAACGATCTATGTATGAATATTCAATTGATAACTCGCAGCTTTATTCTCAAACGAACTGGAATTTTTGCGCTATTCTTTTTAAGTTATTTGTCTAAAACTAGCAAGTAATTCATAAGTAAATTTTGCTCTTAGCTGTGTCCAATTTTTACGTAATGGTATACAAACATTTTACGCATGTTTGATGCGAACTAAAAATGAATAATGTATAAAATAAAACACCATTAAACATGCTATACTTAACAATCCGAAATAAAACTATAAAACACTGTGCTATGTTATTTTATGTCTTCAGTATTTATACCAATAACTAATCACAATGTCGAGCTTTTCTCCCGCCTCAGTCAATATTTAATTTCTACTGTCATGAAACTATATTTTATTCTAAGACCTCTCCATGTGCTAACATTCTTTCAAAAGAGGCTGAATTCGCACCAAACATGTGGAAAAGATAGCCGCGTTACTTACAAATACGTATCGGTTCGCAGAAGTTCAGTCAGGGCATTCTGCCAACTCGGTCATCTCCGTGGTTTGTTCGATAGAGGTAAGGCAGTTCACTGACCTCACGTTCTCTTACCCTCTACAAAAAAATCTTACATTAGTTGCCAGGATTAACAGTTGAAACTAGCTGAGAGATCAAAATTGTATGGCAAAAATTAACCGCTAAATAGCACTTAAACTAATAATTCCATCTTTAATTTACAGAGACTAAACGTTTCAGATAGTAATACTGCATGAAAGAAAAAAACAAATAATGTCCACATAATTATAATATTAATATTAAGTGATTAACAAATCATAAGGAATTTGTTTAGGGTTCTATATTCTATTGAGCATCTCTATACGAGTATATCCTAAATAAGCATTCCAGTTGAGACATGTATTAAACAAGTTTTTTTAGCCAATCAATAAAATGCAAAAGAAATGTTGAAGATGGTGGAAGATCGCGCGATGTACTCAGAGAAACTGACTTCTTCTTGTCCTATTGTCAAGAAATATCCTACAATTGCTTTCAAACCAGGAGATTATTTTAAAAAAGAGAATCTGTATTGTAAGTGTTTAAATAAAACAGAATAGTTTAATCAGATAGCAATACCATAATACAATAGGGAATATAAAATAATATTAGTGTTTTGCACAATTTGCGCGCAAATATTCTCATTTTAAAAAATTAACGGGTTATGCGAACAGTATAGTACTACAGTGCAAAAGAAATAATAGTATAGTTTTCTTTCGTAGAATTTGATACTACAATCTGTCATACCAGGATGTGACTTAAGGTCCACTGCTTGTATTTATGGATGTCGTATTCGAACCGTCATAAACTTCCAACGAGGTCTTCCAGTAACGTGAGCGCAGTGAAGGCCATTGTCCTGGAAATATACAAGCGAAGTAGAGGTGTCCAATTGTGGTGGCTGGTGCCAGCGCTGCAACGTCCCGGGCAGGGCCAGCGTGGGGCGGGAAGAGAAGGGGAGGGGCGGGGAGAGGAGGGGCGAGGCGCATTGCGACAGGGCGGCGCGCGCCATGAGCAACGCCAACGCAGCCAGGCCTTCTGGCGTCCTGGCGCCCGCGCCGGGCGCGCTGTCGTTCGGTGCCGCCCCCGCGCGCCTCTCCCGCCTCCGCGACACGGCCTCGGTCCGCCCCGCCCCGTACGTGCACTTGCCACCGCCCCGCCCGCGGCCCTCCCCGCTCAGCCACGTCGATATTCCCGCCCTCGTTCCCCGTCCCCGTCTCCACCCGCGTTCCCGCCCCACCCCCGCCTCCCGCCCCCGCTCCCGCCCCCGCTCCCGCCCACGCTCCGCCCCGCTCCCGCCCCGCCCCGCTCCCGACCCCCCCCCCCGCTCCCGCCCCCGCCCCCCGCTCCCGCCCCGCTCCCGCCCCCGCTCCCGCCTCCGGCTCCCGCCCCCGTTCCCGCCCCCGCTCCCGCCCTACCCCTGCCCTTGCCACAGACACCACTCCGCCCCCACTCCCTCCACCCCAACTGCATTCTCCATTTGATCTGCACTTCCGCCACTGAACATCAGGTTGCCGCCTCTGTGAAAATCAAAAACCTCAAGACAGAGTTAAGTGCAATGGGATGTAACGTAATTGTGTTAATGATAGAAGCAGATAATTATACAGGCATGATTTAACCACGTATTTTTTTGTTTTATTAGAATAATTGTTTATTTGAAAATTATATTATCTATTGAGAGCGTAGGCTTCCGCGGCCGGAGTCAGTGTTTACTTGGCTGTCCGGGTGACGCCACGTCCATGGCCGCCGACGTTTCGGTCGCCATGGTCGCCGACGTCGGCACCTTCGCCATGGACGCGGCATCACCCGGACAGCCAAGTAAATATATTATCTATTTGTGAGATGTCGCCACAGGAGAGTAAGAGCCCTAGTTATATAATGAAATCGTGTTCAAAATATACTTGTGTCACGCAAGCATACGAGATACACGAGAGGGAAAATATGCGAGATTACGAAGTTGCGAATCCGGTCCTGAAGCGTCTTGGGCGAAAGGAGCTGAATCGGACGCAGCCACTACCTGAACGCCAGCTGCTCTGATCAGTGTGTACGTTGGTTCTTCAACTCCAGACGAATGTCGGTGCACCACCTAGAGAGTTAGGAGGCGAATGTCGGTACATCACCTAGGGAGGTAGGCGAATGTTGGTGCACCATCTAGAGAGCTAGACGAATGTCGGTGCACCACCTAGAGAGCTAGGCGAATGTCGGTGCACCACCTAGAGAGCTAGGGGAATGTCGGTGCACCAACTCGAGAGCTAGGCGAATGTCGGTGCATCACCTAGAGAGCTAGGCGAATGTCGGTGCACCACCTAGAGAGCTAGGCGAGTGTCGGTGCACCACCTAGAGAGGTATGCGAGTGTCGGTGCACCACCTAGATAGCTAGGACGAGCAAGGCCCCTGTCTGCAGGACAATTCTAGTGGCAGATGCTCGGACCGCGCGCTCTTACTTGCACACACTTACACTGACTTATACTACACTATACTACTGCGTGTGTTGGGAGCTTAGAGCTTGCACCGGCTTGAGCGGTGCACCGAGGTTGGGTAAAATCCCCGCAAACCGGCATAAAGTAGTAGGCCTTGTAGGTCGGCTAGCAGGTGAAGATCATCGCCACTCCATGCGATGAACACATGCACTACATTTTAGGGATTAATCATCTTAGCCTTTGACGCGCCCGGAATCATCGCAGATTATGATTGGCCAGGAAAGAGAACTGACCAGAAAATTGTATTGAATGAGCCATACTTTTTAGACACATAACTCCCTCATTGGGGTATACCAGATGTATTATTAAACGATTGTTTTTGTTAATTTCATGAGTAAACAGGTACTCTAACGTGAAACGTTTTCAGTTACAATACACTCACTTACATGCATTGCAAGCGACAGTGTATTAGTCACATTGAAAAGCACAAATGCATCTAAGAGTATTGAATTATATTTTCACATATTTGATGAGGCAATCATTTTTTTGTAATTTCTTTAAACACGTATTTTAATTACGTGAAAGACGCATTCAGCAAATTTAGATAAGTTTTGTCAATAAAATTATTTTCAATCTTGATCAAATGCTATTCTAAACTTCAAGATTTTTAAGTGTGTCACCATTAACTGGAAAATGTAATTCTACTGTGTAATAACCAATCTTTGTTTTTGAGCCCCATCTAGAAATGTCCCTATTATCAATCATGATGTTATTGTGAATATTGTCCCTCATGTACATTCTGGTGAGATGAGGAGAATCGTTACAGGTTTTTTCATGTGTTTGTTAACTAGTCGTCAACGCTTTCCCCAATAAAGCGATTACCGAGAATCTACTTTTAAATGGAGTGTGGTGGTCTTGGGGGTTTGCATGATTTTATTTTTTGAACAAAATATTATGTTAGGTTTTAATATTAATGTATTTTTAAATATTAAACTGCAAAGTGCACCATTTATTTTCTTATTTATTTTAATGTGTTTAGTTGTGTTAAGTATTAAATATGTACTGTGATAGGATTCAATGGTTTGGTGATATTATGAATCTGGTCTTGTGTGACTGATTTTAAAAAAAAGAACCTACCTTTGTAAACAGTTTGGTAAATTTTATTTCGCAGTACATTTTTACACTCTCGCCCTTACGAAGGTACTACGTAAGAAGAGAAAGTTATGTAATCGTGCGCCGAAAAACGGAGAATTTTCGGTAGCAAAACTCTTATTGTCTGGCCCTGGTAAAGACAAAATGGATAAATTCTGTAGCCAAATATAGAAAAAAATCCTCTAACACGTTGTGTGTCCAGAATCCATGTTTAATTCCAGAATTCCATGATTTATGATAAATTCCAAGGCATCTGTGCTTCGCCTTCGTGGCTGCATTCGACATTCTAAAATGGTGATAAATGCCAGTAAAGCTTTACGGCATACTAAGGCATGCACCGTTGCGTCTTGGAAAATACTCTAGTGTCTTGCGTACACTCAACGAATACTTCGACTGATTTTAAAGACAAGCAGAACGTTCCATTTCATCGTTTCTGGGGATGAAATGAATCGAGAATATTGCTAATCAGAAACAAAGATGTAAACGAGATTCTTTTACACAAAAATTGCTGGTAAACATATTTAATAAGACTTAAAAAATTAAGATGGGGAAAGCTCCGAAAATCATGTTTGAAATAAATCAACAATGGTTGTACCATTGCATTATCAATGCCATTTTTTTTTTAAGTATACACTCCTGCATATGGTTTATTTAAAAGGAAATTGAATATTGATGCGCTCTGCGCTATGCTTGCTTCTAATCGCGCTTGTGGAGTACATCGTTAGATCTAAGAAAATATAGCATTGAGTACCATTGTTATGAAGAGTCGATCCGCGCGTGTCAAAGAAAAAAACACAGAACATTACATGATCACAGCACGATGAGAGAAGAGACGACGAGGACGAGCCGTTAGGAATATGCCACAGGGGAGAGGCGCTGGGTGTCTCTGTTGTGATGAGAGAACGCGCACGTGCCTTTGACAGCGCCAGCGCGGCCTGCCTGTTCGTGCTCGCGCCCGCCCCGGCCTCCGCCCTCGGGGCGGAAGGGCGGGCCGGGCGCGCCGGGCGACGCGGGCGCCCATATTAATAGCGGGCCGCCGACGAGCGAATCGGGTGACGCGGCGTGCACCGATTGTTGCCAAAGTATCACGTCGTGCACGAAGGGGCGGGGCGGGGCGGGGAGAGGCGGGGTGGGGACGGGGCGGGGACGGGGCTGTGGCGGGGGCTGTGGCGGGGCGAGGCGGGGCGGAGGCGGAGCGGGGCGGGCGGCGGGCGGGCGGGGCGGGGCGTGGCGGGCGGGGTGGTGGGCGGGCGGGGTGGCGGCGGGGCGGGGCGGAGGGGGGCGGAGCGGGGCGGAGGCGGGGCGGAGGCGGGGCTGGAGGCGGGGCGGAGGCGGGGCGGGGGCGGAGGCGGGGCGGAGGCGGGGCAGGGCGGAGGCGGCGCCACCGCTAAAAATACAAAGCGACCGCGCGCGAAGGACGGAGCGCTGCGACGACCGCGTCACCGGTGCTCTCGCTCCGCTGCCACTGTTGCGGTTCCTGTTGCAGCCGCGACATAGTGGCCTTCCCCTCGGTCAAAGGACAGAAACCTGTTGGGGATAGAATCCTCAGCGTTGGAGGTCAGCCCAGCTGGCTTTCACAAGCAATTGAATCGATGATATCGTCGGTGCACAAGAAAAGTGGCACATCTCAAAATCGTCATTTTTTTGGTTGAGTGGATAGGGTCATGTTTAGAATTGTATATTCTTCAACGAGCGTTTAATGATGACTATTATTCACTAGTTGATGTTTACGACTAGCTCGTACTCGCTTGTACACTAGCTCCTACGTCGCTCGTGTCGAATAATAGTTGTGCCAGAGTAGGAGACTGTACTTTCTATCCTTGAAATATTCAAAATATATTCTGAACAGATTTTATTTGAAACCCAAGTATAAGGATTACCTAATCAGTGTTGTAACATAAGATACATAATAAGTCTGAATTTATTTTCTGAATAAATTGTTGGTGAAATACTATTAAGAAAGCTTTGTAAAGTAAGCCAAGAAAACGTTCTTGCCAAGAGAATTCACCATCTTACTCTTTCTCCACTCCATACAGGGCCGGATTTACCTACAAGCAAAACAAGCAGTTGCTTGGGGGCCCCCATTCACAAGAGGCCCCGCGTTTTGGAAAAATACGTATTCCATATTCTGTGTCTGTGAAATAATTGTTAATTAAGTAGTCTACTGTGTAACAAAATGTACAATTTCAAAACAATTTAAAAAAATATTTATTACATGTTAAATTAGTCCATACCAGTTTACCAGTGAATACCAATTTCAATCACGAAGAACTATACCACTTAATATTCGAAGAAAACCGATCCGAAGCATTTCCTAAAGTGGAAACGACGTTACGAATATACTTGTGCTTGATGATATCAAACTGTACTGGAGAACGGTCATTAAGTAAACTGAAGCGGATAAAAAACTATCTACGTACGACTATGTCTCAAGAAAATTTAGTAGACCTAAGTATCCTGAGTATAGAGCATGATAAGCTGAGAAATCTTCGTTTTGAAGACATCATCGACCAATTTTCTGTAGTGAAGAGCAGAAAAAAAATTATGTAAAATGTATTTAATGTAAAAAATGTAACACAAGTAAACATTTCTATAAAAAATTATCAGTTTTCATTTGTATCTGTGCAGTAAGTACTTGTACTATAATACATTTTTTATTTAATAAAGATGGAGCTATTTTTTCGGGGGGCAACACAATTTTGTGCTTGGGGCCCCGCACTACTTAAATCCGGCCCTGACTCCATAAATGTCATTTGTGATTGTTCATAATACTTCCTGAATTTTTCTGGCAATAATTATAGTTGTCGAATTCACTACTTCTTGAATTTCAAGGGGAGTACAAATTTCATTGTCACTATCGCTGGCTTCAAGATTACGTTACTATTGAATGATCAATGAGATATGTAACGAGAAATACGAGTACAGGGTCTGTGTTACGTACATAAAAATTCAAAGTCATTCACTTGCCTACCGCGGTTAAAAAAAGGCGCAAATTGCAAAGAGAATGCATTTCTGTCTCTAGATTCCGAAAATTCTAGGAATGTGGTTGGCCGATATGCTGTGGATTCTAAACTGGAATCCACAGGGTGTGTAATTGATTCAGTATCGTAGAGATTGTATCGTAGAGTAATTGATTCATCATCTTCATTCATGGTCGTAGAGAAAGAACTTTATTTTTGGTTGTAAAAATGTGTAAACATAGTTCACAAGATGGTTGTCACATAGAATAAAACACTTGTCTTGCGCCGCGAAAGTATTGGTTTCGCTCGTGTCAAAACTGTGCCCGTGAAAATAATATTTGTGATGTGTTAGTTTTCCTGTAAACACCGTCGCTGTTTACTTTTCCTTACATTACCTTACAATAACAATTTTGCAATTAAAAAAATAGATTATGGCCATTGCAATAACTAATTAGTGCATGTTTATATAAATTATGACCATTTTGAAGGTAGGCTATAAGTACTTGAACGATAAATAAGAGGGTGGAGTCGTGGCGATGCTGCCGCGGCGACTTAGGCAGTTTTTACATTTCGGCCGTCAAGTTGCGGCCTTCTGACGCTGCTGTTCGGACTGCGCTCGCATATACATTTATTCTTCAATTTTATCTCGAATAGTGCTAAGAACGCTTTTTAAAATGTCGCAAGTGTGATTTTCTGTGAACTCTCAATTTTCGAAAATTGTAAAAAGTTACAAATAATGCAAGAGAGTATGTGATGTTGTAGCATGACTAATTTATATTGATCATGTACTCAGATATTGTCTGGAATATACCCCTTGCTCCTGGTAGTTTAAAGTTTTTTTGCCGCTAACTGTGGCAGTTAGTGGAAATCGTTTATATGAGATCCTGTTTGATTTCCGTTTCTACAAAAAACCTCAAAGAAAATTATACGTCTCCGTCTGTGAGTCTTTCGAGCGGGGTTTGCTCTGTGGGCGTGTGTCTGGGCCTGGGCTCTCTGGGAGTAGTGCTTCTGCAACGCCTTGCGTGTCAGCTCTAGGGCGTGATCCCGTCCCACGCACGGCAATTCGAGAGCTGTTCAGTTTAATACGTCGATACTCACGAGAGCTGTTATTGTAGCTGAGCGCCCCCGTTGCCAAGGCGTCTCTCCGACTTCGGAGGCAGACAATTAACACGCCGAGTGGTCCGAGCGTCTACGACAAAACATTGAGAAATTCGTTCAGATTCATATTACATTTCAACTTATGTTATTAACTTCTAAAATACTTTTTTGTTGATTTCCTTCTTGATTAGCCGGAACTAATTGTACACTTTTTGATTTTTTGGAGAGCATTTAATTACAATAATTACAACTCAATTGCATTGCATCGACAAAATGATGATTGTCCTGAAATGTTTAACACTCAAGTTTCGCCTGTATAGTTGTGTATTCTCAATAATTACTTATTCTCATCACTCATTCCACTAAAGTTTTTAAACTGCTTTGCTATCCGGTGCCCATATTTCAAACTTCATTCATTCTTGTTTTCCCGTTTATTCTTCTGGATATTTTATCACAGTCAAATTCCATTTCCTTTTTCTTTTTACTTGATCTGCTCTTACCTGAGTTGTATAATTGATGGCATAAATTATATATTTAGTCTTTGATACTATCCTCAGTTGAATAACATTCCAGATAATGAATCCTAAGGGATCTTTAGCATTTTTTTTCAATGTACCTTCTAACAACTATTTATAAATAGTTAAAGCTTACTGCTTGCCTTGCTATGATTTCTAAAGTGCGAGGTCCAGGCATAAAGGAAACCATTTGATGGCCGACAAAGTCGGACAGTCAACGCAAAAATGCCAAATTTCATTTGTATTCAATAAAATACATAAATTTCTATTTTATAGTGATGTAAATTAATTGTTAGTACTCGTATTTTGTCGTTGATATTAATATTGCGAAGAACTGTCACGGACCCATTCGAATGAGAAGTGAAGTCCGGAAAGACCAAAAAGAAAGGAAAAATTGATTTGGTAACAAATAAGCCAGAATCTGGAGCAAAAGAAGAAAAGGAAGAAGAAAAATAAGAAATACTCGTAGTTCTTATAAAAGTCATTTCTAATCTACAATTAATAAACGTTCTTACTGCAAAATATATACAATGTTCGTGTTTATCGAAATTGATTTAAAGATAATTTGCTCTTTCAGTTTAGATCAATTCTCAATTTAATCTTAAACTTTTGAAACGCACGGCTACACATCCCGCATTCACAAAATAATATGAATTCTGTGGGTACACGTTCGTGTTTTTGGAGTGCGAACGAACCGAGCCGAGTCTGGCGGGCGTCAGAGTCCCGGCCTTGGCGTTGCAACCCGCTGCCAGCGTCTTGAAGTTCACAGTGATTTAATAATGAAGACCGCTTTTGTGAGAGACGTGAGGTGAATTATGAAACCTGCCCATGAGAAAAGCTCTCGCGTGGCTGCTGCACCTTCTTCTGAGAGCTTCTCTGGACCACAACCTTATATGAAGCAGCTTTTTCCCGTGGACTTTCATTTCACGTAATATGAGGTTGCTGGTTAAAGATACGTACCCAGAAATTGTGCATCGGATCACTCCGCAATTTAATATTGTTTTCCTTTTTCTTCTTCATGATCGTTGACATCATAATTTTATTTTGGTCAAGATTCATATCTGTGGCTAGAAAGTGGCGACCAATTACAGAGAACTGATATCTGGCTTTCCTTAGAGAACATGAAATTATGTGTGGTGATTTGGATGATTGAATTGAGTGTTATTGGTTTACTATTGCTTATCACAATGCAATCAAATTTTTGAAATAAACATATCTAATGCGAAATTTAGTACAACCATTTTATGGTGTCTATAGAAGTGACAACTGCAGCCATTTTCACAATTTAGGTGTCATGTTTGCTTAGTAAACGTACTACTAATTTCGGCCGTGTCTTTGTTTCGTTATTTTTGACACTGCAATAAAATATATGATTATTGATAGGAAACAAATTAATTAGTTAAATTAATTTCTCAATTAACAAAGTAAATCCTGTATGATACCCTATTGTAAAATTGTCCCCAATTTGATATTTTATTTGAAATTAAAAGGCTCATCTAATAGTTATTCAATAAAATATAGGATAAGTTTATTCATAATATAATATTATAGTATTTTATTCCGTCAAGTTAAGTTCACACGATTGAAGTAAATTACATTATTTCAGTAATATAATAAAAGTTCTTTGTTTGCCTTTTAATATTTACTGGAGGAGGTAAAATACCTGTCAGCAGATCTCGAATAGTAAATTACGTGAAATATATTTAAACATTTAAATGTGAATAATTTAGTTTAACATTTTGCAACATATTGACATATATCATATTTTAGAAAATGTAAAAAGCATAAAATCAATTCTTCAGCATAAACATAAAAGTGAGATGTGAATGGAATCTATGATGTATTTTTTTCAAACTTCATTCATTTTAAGACTTTAGACATTCCATATTGGGCTGCCCTGCGCCCACTCAACATGTTCCCCATATTGCGGCGGCGATGGTGTAACGGTTAGCGTATTGGACTATACCCACGTTGGCGCGTTCACACCCGTAAATTCTCGGCTATCCGGGAAATCCGGGATCCGGGTTCAAATCCGATCGAAGCCGTGGATTTTTAAGGGCGAAAAATTCTCCGTACGTCTTCCTCCGGAGGGAAAGTAAAGCCGGATGTCCCAGACCGTGGAGGTAGAATTTTTTATTGAGACAAGAACGTGAGTTAAAAAAGAAGCAAGAGCACCACAGATATTCTTCAAAGCGCGCAGAACGGCGCCCTTCAAATAATGACAGATTAATCCAATTTTCCTTTCTAACCACTAAATTAACTAATTTTACTAAGAGAGAATCTAAATTACAAAATTCAGCCCTGTTCATTCGATCCCAAAACAAATACAACCAACATAAATTAACACAAATCCCAGAAAAATACCTCATTTCTCAAAGCTAGTTGGTGATGACAATGAATGCCGAGGTAGTAGACGAAATTTGTTGCCTCATTATACTTTAAAAAAAAAAAAACGTGTGCCTAACATAAACTGTAGGGCATCTTATTGGCAATGCGGTTACAACCATGTTGAATTTATATTTCAAACATGAATTTTCGGAGCTTCCCCCATCCCTTAATTTTTTAAGTACAAGTTTATTAAAATAATAGTTTACCAGCAATTTTTTGTAAAAGAGAATCATCGTTTACATCTCTTGTTCTGAAGAATTAAGCATCTATTCTCGATTGTCATTTTCATTCCCCCGCAGAGAGAGAGAAACGAATGTTGTTTGTAATGGAAAACTTCGTTCTGCTTTTGTCTTTTATCTTTAAAATCAGTCATCTCTTCCCCTCGTCAGTATTCGTGGAGTGTACGCAAGACAAGATATTTTCCAAGACCGCCAACGGTGCATGCCTTTAGTATGCCGTATTCTTATCGTATGGCCCGCCGTAAAGCCCTTTTACTGGCAGTTGGTCTCAGTCGGAAAGAGCAGGCCTTCATGGGCCTGAGTTCTCGCCACAGTCCCGTTATTAATAATAATAGCAATGTCCGAGCGCACATGCCAGTCACCTCTCAAGTTGAAAAAGTGTCCCGCGATAATGAGCCCTCCAGCAATCCTGAAACCCTTGCACTATGAAGTTTAAGTTTATCAATAAAGAGCAATCCGAGTTGATATTGCGTCGGACGATTAAACCCCGGCTCGAGAGAAAAAGAACCCAACAACATTCCCCTGCTCCCCAGTTTTCTTGTCGCAGTAAGCCGCTTTTCGGATGTGCGGTTTTCGCGGGGGTCGCTGCTTCCTGAGCGGAAGAGCAAGTCGGCTGAGATGCGAAGCAGGCACGCGGCGTGCGGGCGCGCCCCGGCGTAAGCCCGCCCGCCCCGCCCCGCCCGCCCCGACCCGCGGGGTCCGCCCGCCCCGCTCCGGCCCCGCCCGGCCCCGCGCCGCCCCGCGCCCACTCTACCGGTTAGCCGAGGATTTTTTTTCTAGGTCAATCTTCCTGTCGGACCTCTAATCACAGAGAAAGGGTATACAACTCAACCCAGCAGTTTTTAGTTCGCCGGCACGCTCGCTAACCCCAGGTGGTCCGGCAGACGAAGCTGTCCACCGTAAAGAAACACTTGGCCGAATCATTGTAATTTATTGTTCAATGTTCAAATGCTCTGAAATATTTCTTCGAGAGGAAGATACTCGGTGCGGAAGATGTGGGGGATGAGGGAGAAGAGGAAGATGCGGTTCAACAAAAGTTTTCAATTCGTTATGTCACGAGATTAATTTGTTTCGCTTCACCCTACTGAAAATGTGTATAAGTTTATTTCAATTGAAAATGTTTTATATAAAATAGTTTCGAATATTATTTTTCTAAAATAAGCTCGTTTTAAATATAGATGTACATTGAATTTAGCACAATTGCAAAATTTGTTGGCTGACATGTTCAAATGAAATGTGTTAACATCTAAATAATTTGCAAAAGGCTTGTAACTTATCGTTATACCAGTTCTTGGCATAAGTCTCCGACCCCACCAGTCTCCTTGACTTAAGTAGATACAGTGGGTGAGCAAATAGATGTGAGATTTTAAATGAAAAGAACCCCAAAACGTAATTTTTCAGTTATTCCCGTGTTTCCTCTCCGGGTTTGCCCATCTCCTTTGTACTTTTTTTCCGAATTTGTTTCCAAATATCTAATTTTCCCCCGTTTATTTACTCCTATTGCTTATGTAGAATATTTATGTTTTTCTTTTAAACTCTCCCGTCTACTTTATATAAAAGCTAATAATAATAATAATAATAATAATAATAATAATAATAATAATAATAATAATAATAATAATAATAGCACACTCGCTGCATCCGTGGAGGCAGCGGCAGAGCTATATTATTTTGTTACTGGCAATAGGAAGTTTTACAAATTGATAATTCTATTGAATTTTGCCTTCTACATGATCTCAGAGAAGCGTTTAAGTATGCCGGACCTGAGTTTACGAAATACAGTAGATAGTACACGTAACACATGCTTTTACCATACGGTTGTGATTTGTTTCTCATGCCACGACTTATCACATCCTCCCATCTTTAATTCATCGCTGATTATTACACAACCCTCGTGATATCTTCTAACACCACACGTCCAGAAAAAGATAAAGGCAAATTACCACTGTGGTGGAGCCCAAAAAATGGGAGGGCCTCATGTATGAAACGCCTCCTCCTTTGACTAAGCTAAGGACGACACGCATCGTCATCCCTGAACTTTATTAAAATCAACAACATTATTGAAAATTGGCGAATATGTTATACCGTTGTAAAAACACAACTGCTATTTTTCGAAATTTGTGGTCAAAATTTTAAGATATTATACTGGGGGATTTCACGAACTCTCTCGCATACGAAACGGTTTCCTGCCGATTCTCACAAGGTACGTTGTGAATATTTGAGGGCATTTGAAATAATAATAATAATGTGATTGTTTCGGAAGTGTGGTTTTGAGCATCGTCAACTGTGAGCATCGTTGGCGATTTGGATCTCTCACAAATGTTAGACACTTACAAAGTGTCTCAATTATTGAAAGGATAGCCATATTACACATTAGATGTTAAATCTAATGTATACTATGAGTTAGAATTTTGTACAAATGTCTTGGGCTTTTTTTTAAATCGGCCATTTTAAAGTCACAAATGTTAACTTTTCATTAATAAAATCGTATTTTCAATTACTGAGTTACAAAAATTCTGCTATATACTTTTGTGTGCGAGATAACGTGCAGTGTTTTGCCCGTGTCTTCGAGCCTGTTCGCACTGTGTTCCGCCGCGCCGCCAGTAAATCACTCGTGGCCGGCGAGGCGGGCGCGTGGCGGCCGTGCGTACACGCGCGTTCTCGGAACAGACTTCGCGCACCAGCCAGTTGAGCGAATTACGCGAGCAAACCTCGTTGCCCCCGTTGCCTCCGAGTAATTCGCTGCGGACTCCTCTGGGGCTCCGGCGGGAAGCTGCAGGCCCAGAGCCGGCGCCTCCCGCGCTTGAAAAGTCCTTGAGGAAACTTGCTTATCGCTTGGCCTCTCTGTGGTTTGGAAGGAATGCTATTCGTTACGCACGAATCCCATTCATGTTTTTGCACGTGGTTTCTATTTATACTCGCGTTTTCTCGTTTTTTATCCGTGCTGAGATATGCGGATAAATCCGATGAAAGTTTCTAATCTCTTCTCAGAAAGAATTAGAACACGCATTTACATTCCATTGAACATACAACTAGTGGTGAAACAGAATGCCACTGACTTCTTGGTGGGTGGCAGCTGCGACGAGGATGGGGCAATACCGGTCATTATTATTATTTTGAAAATTTATTTTGAAATGACAGTAAAAATATTAATAATGAGAAGGCAAATAGAAAGAACAAGAAGATAATGAATTGTGGGAGAATAGTATGTATACAATGAATGAATAGTACGTATGCAATAGTAAGTACAAAAGTAAGAATGATACGTAATATTGCATTAATGTCAATGTATCGCTAATAACGAGTGAAACGTATTCAATAAAGTACCAGAGATTTGTTACTGAATTTTCTATACTAATTTGATTGTTGAAAATTGATGTAGACGATTTTATAGTATATTTGTGGTTTGGCCTTCCACGACACCATTGCTAGATAAAATTCCCTGCCTTACTCGAATTTCGCGTCTACAATCCACAGCCGTCGCAATCGACCGACTGTTATTTCCCTACTTCTTTCTAAAACTGCAACTACTAGAGCGTCTCGATTAGTTATGGCAAGGAATTCGTCTTAATAGGTATTTAACCAATTACTACCACAAGTTGTCTATAGTACTCTATAGCTGTCTATAGTCTTGTTTTATAAATTGGATAATCACTTAATGATGAAGCAGATGCAGAATACTCTGCTATTATCATTCTATAACATCAGAGGCGATCCGAAGAAAGGTGTGGCAAATATTCATGTAAAGAAGAAAATTAAGTCTTGCACCTTTTTTCTGCAATTATTGCCTACGACATCGGTAATTATTATTTATGCATTGCTTAAATTGCTGGTAGTGGCGCAATGGCTATAGTTCTGCATTATCTCATCGCGACTATTAGGGTTCCTCAATATGGTATAATCGTGGAGTTGTGAATAATGGTGATGATGATGAGCTGCTGATAGACGATAGTATAATGAATAATGGGAATAAAAGTGGAATAGTTGGTGAAATAGGTAAATAAATAAAGCGGAGGCAGTGGTGAAGCTCAGGTCATTGGACTTCTTCTTCCGACTGACCACCTTCAGAAACGATACGAAATACGA
Organism: Gryllus bimaculatus; assembly: GCA_017312745.1. Classification (NCBI taxonomy): domain Eukaryota; kingdom Metazoa; phylum Arthropoda; class Insecta; order Orthoptera; family Gryllidae; genus Gryllus; species Gryllus bimaculatus. Next base: position 1,713,782 of record BOPP01000193.1, on the reverse strand, counting down.
AATATATGAAATTATGCGAATAATTAAAGCCCATTCAAAGAAAATGCGCATTCCATTAGGAGAAAGGGTTCCTTAAAAGTGTGATTAGGATAAAAGTGGGGGAGGATGGGGTTGATGGAGATGAAATGGTCAGGAGTGCCTAAGAAACCTGCCACAGACAAAAGTTGTACAGAAACTCCACTTGGAGTGTCGTGATGCGGATCGCTGTACAGACGTGGAAAGATGAGGCGCTGTCTTCTCGCAAAAGAATTGATCCAATATAATAATGTAATGGCCAGAGATTCGTCCTCTGCCACAGGTGGTCGTGGACTTCCCTTTCGACTCTCTGACATTAAGAAAATGGCAAAAGTCCGATTTTAATTAAAACCTCTATAGTCTCGAAAATAGCAAGTTTCTTTCCTCCGTCCCTGACGTACCTTCATTATTGAATTTGAAGATTTCTTTTTTAATGCAATTTATTATTTAATATAAGAACTTTTATTCAATGTATGTTCACTTTTTTAAAAAGGATTGGTAGTTTTCGAAAATTTTCAATTGAACAAAAAACCAAAATATTTGTTTTCAAAAACGGCTCCACATTTTGATAGAAAAATGAGAAAGGTGTCCATGTGTCCATGTCCAAATATGTTTGGTTCAATAGAAATATTACAGGAAAGAACATTAAACCATCGTGTTAACTGTAAAGATATCTCAGTATTTTATTCTATAATATTTTCCGTAAAGTTGGTCAATTTTGAGAAATTTGTTAATTAATGAGTGTGAGAATAAAATACTGTAGCCACTTGAGTTATTAAAATCAAACTTTAGAAAAAGTTCTAATAACTCTTGTCACGACACCTCTGTCGCTAAAGAAGAAAAATATCAGCACCCATATGCATGCGCGTGTGATAGTGGTGGCGACACGACAGTGTCGTGATAGGCGTAAATGGGGAGAGCTACTACAGAGACGCCCAGTATGAAAATGCAGTGGACGTAATATTGAGAAAGCGCAAGTGGAAATAGTACTTGTAATCATGGTAGTTTACATAAATTAGAAATAATAACAATAATACTAACCAACTTTGATGAAGAAAACCGTAGATTTTAAAATAGAACATAAATTATTATAAATATTATGGACAAAGTAAATAAATAATTATATGAACATTATGCTGTCTCATTTTGAAAGATGAATAGTCACATTTATACGAAAAGTAGTTATAATTTCATGGGAATATTTACAAAGTGGAGAAAAGATTATAGTTATTCGTACTGTAACATCTTGTTAGAATTCTCGACTGACTAACACACTCGGTCTTTCATTTTCATTTTCTATTTATTGGAATAACAATAGATCAGTACTGTACAGTACTTTTACATAAATAATTTTTTGGCGACTAAAATTAACTAGTTTTAAATCTAACTTCTCATAAAGCGCTTTACTTATTCTCCAACTGAAACTGGATGTTCAAAAATGCTGGAATCGGGAGCCTGTTTTTAATTATTTTCCGGGAATATGTGATTTCAGGGTTAAATTGAGATTGGTGTAGAATTTGGTTGATCCGTGAGTAAAATTTCCTGAAGATCTTGGTAATGAATGGTTTGGGATATTTCGTTCTTTGTGCAACTGAAAATTTGAAACGAATCATAGATCCTTTATGATTGTTCTGAGTTATTTATTTTGTATTATTTGGTATTTGTTCTAGTTAGTTCTCAAATTCTTTAACCAGATAGGGAACGCATAAATCATAATAGGTCGGATAACATGTTTGTAAATAGCTATTGCATTGTTTAGAGAAATTTTACTTTTGAAATTGATAAGTGATTTTAGTACGAGGATCTTTACTTGAGCGTGGTGAGGTTTTGCGTTTGTATACATTGTAGCTTCGTATAAAGATATGCAATATTTTGATGATGGAATCCAAGGAATTAACGAGTTATTGATTTGGATGGGGAGGGGTAAACATTTGTCTGAGAGTAAAGATTTATGCATTTGATTTTGGGATATTCAACCTAAGTTTCTATTTTATAGACAATTGATCAATTTTGTCTAGATGTGTTAGTATCGTGTTCCTTATTACTTTGCTCTAATAACTGGACCGGTGAATGATGATGTCAGCGAATTTACCGATATTGATGTTGGATACTCCTGGAATGTCTGGTACGTACAGGTTAAAGAGTGTGAGAGATAACGGAGATTCTTGGGGAGGCCTCCTTGAATATTTCTGGGGTTTGATGTATGATTAACAATAGTAACTGCGAAAATTCTGCCTGATATGAATCTGATTATTGTGTTGAGTAGGTGTATGGAGGTGCTTAATGATTTTAACTTGTGTATGAGGCACACTCGGTCTGTCGGCCTCATATTTTTATCTCGCATTGTCGGCATCCGATTTCGTATTGTAATAAGATGACTAATGATACTTCTTTCGTAAATATACATTAACGCTAACGTAACTTGCGGACATTGTTGGTACGATGATTGCTGTTGAAAGTCATTCATTTGTATAAATAAATTCAGTGTTGCTATACATAGTATTTGCCACATAAACGACAAACCGTTTTCACTTGTGTTAAATTGTAGCACCACCAATTTTAGATAGGGACACAGGTCGAGGAGAAGCACAATTTTTTGTACTTTGAAAACATTGCAACACTTGTAAAAAGTCACTTTAGTATAAAGTACCTAGAACAATGGGATGAGGTGTTTATTAGATGTTCATGGAGACAAATGCTGAGAAAATAAACACGTTTTAAATGAAAAACATGTAAATCCCTAAAATGCTTTAGTTTTACTTAAGCTGCGGTAGCGAGCTTAGTGGAATCAACCTGAATGGGGAGGGCGGTAATTCCTCGCATTGTTCATGCGTTCCCTATTATATTACTAATTTCAATGAAAGCGTTGAAATAATTAGCATCTAAATTGTCCTATTTTTTCCGAGTGATTACAATATCCAAATTTTTCATACACAAAACTAAAACAAGGAAAGGGTTTCCGCATACCCTACATTCCCTCATTTTTATTCAGATGCCCACCACTAATCGTGTACAGTGTGTCTGGGAATGACTCGTCAGGACATCTACTCTCCAGAATTTTCACTAAGCATTGATCGGCTTTGATTCAGATGTACAGGTGTCTAAAATTATGCTACTCTCGACAGTAGAGCCAGGATCTCCTGTTCAATAAACACAGGATCTCTTGGTCTAAGCAATCTCAGCTGCGGACGCACGTCGGCTGACGCAATTGCAGAATGTTCGCAAATTGTGAGTAGCTATATATTGTGCCTCGTGAGACATGAAAGCGTCGTGAACTGCCTTGAGAAGACAGCGATCCCCAGAAGGAATTCCGCGGATGACGTTTCAGAAGCTTTGCGTGCTCGCCGATCCTGCATTCAATCTGGAGCTCTCGGAATTCGTGTGACCCCCGAGATCAAGGTTACACTCGCCAGAATGTTAGTTACCAGAAGAATGAGTTTCCATCTCCGCGCCTGTTTGAATAATATGCACTCTCAGAATTGTTCACGTAATGAAGGCACTAATTTAGGACTGTTTTCAAGGAAAAGTTTCCTCTCCTTGTAGTACTGCTTCTTCAGATTTGCAATCATGCGCGCTAAGGACTCCTATGGAAGGATCTGATTACTCACCATGTCGACACGCGGACTCGGGATGTAATTAACTACATTACTAAGTAATGACTATTTTGCCTCGTTTGTAGTACTAATTGAGTAATTTCGAAATTTAAAAAAATGAAATTAACATCCTTATGCAGTTGGATGCAAAGTAATTGCAAGAGCAATTTCGAACATGTATTAGTATTTATTCAGGTCATTGACTAAAACTACAAGAATATAATTTTTCTTTACCCTTCGTGAGAGAAGTTTGAAAATGGATTAAGAAAACATTGAAGTGTATAATCGACTTCGAATGTTATTTAAATCTGCGGGCGATTGAAAGGAAAAATCTAAATAATTGAACTGCGTTTTTTTGTGCTATCTTCGGCAAAAATTTGGAGCCATTTTAAAAATACTTTTGAAAATGTTGATGAGGCTTCATATAAAGTACTTCCTGCCTCCAAAACAAATATATGTTTAAAAATCGTAGAACTTCTAGTTCTTTTAGATCGGAGGTTCCCAACTGCTTGTAAAGAGCCGTCGCTTTCAGAAAAAAAAATACAACGAAGCTTCGAAGTCAAGAATAGTTCATTTTATAAGAAATACCAAAATAGTGTTGTATATTATCTTTATCTAATTTATATATGAAAAATGATAAATTCGAAATTAATAAAACGCCTACCAACTATGCACTAAAATTATTTATTAAAATTTTAAAAATGAATAGTTTAAAAATAATTTGAGAAACATAAAATTAATAATATTTTTTTTAATACGAGATAATTGAGGCTGTTGGAGTTTTAAAAACGTGTAAATGTCGGATTTCAACTTCAACATCAATTTTACACTCGCCACGTTCAATGACGATGTCCAATCGATATGGTTACGAGCCCAGGAAAGGCACTACAGGCGATGTCCTGCTCTTAGCTTAGGCGCTCGAGTAGGTCTCCTGCTGTCATAGCCCATTAGAGCCCAATTTCACCGCAGTGTCCTAACGGATAAGTTCGTCGTACGTCCCACGTAAATTTCTGCGGTTATTTCACGCAGTGGTGATTGTCCGTTTTGCCTGTAAGCATTGTGAACTCTACACAAAGGCCTTTGCTTCGGTCGTTAAGTGAAGGCTGGCGGCCACTACGTTGTCGATGTCAGAGGTTATGCCTGAAATTAGGAATTCTCGGCACAGTCTTGAAAATATGGGACTAGGAATATCGAATTCTGTAACGATTTTCGAAATGGAATGTCCTACTCGTCTAGCCCCAAATACTATTCCGCGTTCAAAGTCTGTTAATTACCGTTGTGCGGCCATAATCACATCAGAAACCTTTTCACATTAATCACTTGAGTAAAAGCGAAAGCTCTGCCAATACACTGTTCTTTTATATCGCTATACTACTGCCATCCGTATATTTGAATATTGCTATCTCATGACTTTTGTCACCTCAGTGTATTGCTGCTGTTTGTCTGTTACAAAAATCACATTCATTTACACGTATCATGAATCTACTTTCTTTTGCACCATGTACGCAATTAAAAAAGTGATTTAAATTAATTTTTAAGATTTAAATTAATAATTTAAAATTTTACAATACAAAACTCATGACACAGAATTCTGTTGTACGTATGCCTAATCATCGAATTGTGCGCAGAAACATTTATTTCCTGTCAAATATAATCATACGAGACCGATCTTTTGAAGGCTTTGTGAATTTTCTATCTAAACGGAAATTGGTAAATATTGAAAATGAGTTTCAAGAAGAAACTGCTCTCTAATATCCATAATTACATAAAATGTATTCGTTTCTTTTTACACGAGTACAAAAAGAGGGTGAGTAATTTTGTCAGAACAATCACAATTATTTTATAAATTATAATAGTGTTTGTTCTATACATGGCATTGTGAAGAGAACCTGCTTCGTAAGGTTGGTCGTGTCAGCACTTTGAGGTACGATTTAGTGTACGGGATATTGGGGTCTTTCTCCGAATCGTTCATACAATCTACAGCAGTAGAATCATGCAAGACTAATAATCGTAAATTGTATGCTGTCCAGCGTGCTTCATATAACGTTCCATTCGTTTTTTCATTATTATTATTATTATTATTATTATTATTATTATTATTATTATTATTATTATTATTATTATTTTGAACAATTGTATTTTTGGAACACAGGAAGATCTGGTACTCAAAAACAAGGGGCTTTTTTTGCCAAGTATACTATTGGTTATTAATTTGATTATTAATCATCTGATTGTACGTTTCGGACAATGCGGCAAGTATTCAGAATAATAGACTTTTACAATATTAAAAATTTCTTCGAGGGGCATCAGTTTTCTGACGATTTTCTCTGATATGTTTTTCTATGGGACCGTTTCTGGAGATAATGATTTTAAATTTGTTAGACTTGTTCGCTTGACGTGAACGAAACGAGGCATATTTGAACATTTGTGGTTTAAATCTATAAAACACGTGCGGGTAGAGTAGATCAAAATTGAGAAAGGATTCGACTTATGAAATCTAAAAAACGTTTTATGCCAGCCTGTTGCAAATGCTATTTCAAATGGACTCGGTACAGAGAGCTCATCAGACTATTTAAAACAACCTCAGTAAGTTCTATTCTATTCCCAACATTATGCCAGCTGATCATACTCCAAATGCCTCGCTTGTGCACGTAAATTATTTGATTTATAATTTTCTCAATACAACACTGTTTGACCGAAGGATCGCAAGTTCGAGTCCCGCCTTGGGCATGGTTGTCTTGTGTTCGTCCTTTCACCCCCTAACATCATCATATCGTGTCATCCTCTTAGTTACCATACCGTTACACGCAATACTGGTCGCAATTGACCTTGAAGTTGATGTGACCTTAAATAACAGAAAAAAAACACACAGTTTATACCACAGATGATTACTTTTATGTTACTTTGAACTAAAGTTGGAAGCGATTCCTGGTATCGGTATTACGCGAGCATTTGCTGTCAAGTTAAAATAAACTTTTCTATTAACTTCTATGGCGCTTGTTACACAGTCATCTGTTGTTTGTGTAATTCCTTGTGGGTGCAGCTACTTCAAATGCAAACAACTACGAAGAATTCTTCACGTAACGTGTTGAAGGGGTTCTTACTGTGCAGACACTAATCTTACGCAGAAATCAGTTTTATGAGATACTGGGATCAACTGCACTTCTGTACATAACATTCGTAATGTATCATATGAGTGGGAAAATGAGGAACTTAAATTATTTTTTAGTTACCTTGAACCATATTTTCTTCATTTTTAAAAGTGTCCAGTCTCCTCATTGGGTTATTACAGCTACCACTGCAATAAGAGGAATTGATAACAAACCCAACCCACGGATGACAGTCTATGGGCAATCTCAGCACCTCACAATGATATAAGTCAATAATAACTATGTCCTATTTTCTACTAAACTCCTTTTTAGCTGATATGGAACAAAAGAATTAAATAGGCTGAACGTGAAACTATTTTTTCCTTGTTTAAAGAATATTGTACACTTGACGAATTGATAGGATTGACATTTTTCTTTTTTCTCTCTCGATTGCCTATCCTGGTTCGTTTTTATACGTCTATACTGAGGGAAAATTTGCAATAATATACTAAAACGTACTCGAAAGATTAAAAATTTCGAGTCTTTTTTTACGCGAACGTCCCTGTCACTAGGGAGATAATTTCGGAAAAGTAATGCTATATTAAGAGCAGCCAACTACCAGAGGAAACAATATCAATGATAAAGAATCAAACATATATTTCGTAATAAAAATCGTATATTTTAAATTTTATTACAGTCAATGTAGTTTCACAGAAGAATAATTATTTCTCGTTTTCTCCGATTTCCTTTCGTTTCTAGTCACGATTTGCTCGGAAAGACCTTGTGTTTTGTTCCGCTCGTTGTAATAACGACGCAGCATTGTACAACCTTGAAAGTAGCTTAGGTGAATTACCTCGCCCTTTTCTCATTTCGAGAAAGAACAATCAAAAAATACTATATTATTGTATAAAACATTATTATAAATCGTTATGACAATAAATTATTATTGACGAGAAAAAAACATTAAATACAACACACGGGATTAGTATCGTGTATTGCGCGCGTTCACATCTATTTTTTCTTTGATTCATTTTAGTAACACATTTGAAAAATGGCAAATGGAAAATTTTCAATTAGAAATATTATTTACAAACGTACATGGTACTGGTTCGTGGTTTAATTTACAGAGTATAAGTTGTTGTTATTTACCTACAGTGGTAGAAAAAAAGTATTTGTACAGTGAATAAGTGAAAAAATGTATGTTAGATCATTACATTCATTTACATAACAAAGAATTAAATAGTATTTTTTAGTGTAATATATAAAAATAAATACGCAAATAAAAAGTTGTAGTACGTATATTGCAGTGCGTAAAATGTATTCGTACACTCGGATTTTAACCATTTTAAGTGCTATTTAACATTTAATTGGAAGTCCTCTAGACTTTATGATGGCCTCCAATCGTCTAGGCGTCGACTGAACGAGTTTAATTCTGACCGGACCAATCTTCCCCACGCTTTCTTTAGAGATTGTTGTGATGTCTCTTTCAGAAAGTTTAGTTTTGAGGCAATTCCGTAGTGTTCAGATCGATTATTATCCGGAGTCAGTGGAGGAATTACCATGTAATTTGGTGTATTATACAATGTCCACAATCTAGAATCTACGGCCGTATACTTCGGATCATTGTCTTACATGAAAACATAACTGTTAGTCTTAATTTTTCGGCGCTAGATGGTAGATTATCATTAAGTATGTTAATAATAATTTTATCATCCATAATACCGATTATAAATTCTAATATTTCTACACCAGATGCACCCGTGCAGCCCCAAACCATCACACTACCACTACCATGTTTGACTGGAGGAAGCATTTTTTTTTCTTCCAGTTCTCAATTATTCCTCCCTACCCCCACTTCTTTGATGTGATCTGTAAAAACTTTGAATTTACTTTAGTCCTTAATTTATTACTTATATTAAATAAAACTTATTCCACAATTCTAATAAACAATTCTTGTAATTGTTTGCGTTCTCTGCCCTTTCCCTCTTATTTACCAGACTAATAAATGGTTTTCTCCTTGTATTTCTACTATAATATCCCCTACACAGTAGATACACTGATATTAAGATTTAAATCAATTTGCAGTTCAACGCTAATTTTTGCTGCACTTATCCTAGGGTTTCTCTTAACGTTTCTGAGGACATGTCGTTTCACAAGCTCGTTCCACAGGACGACCTCCAAAGGACGTTCCAGTGGATAAGAATGAGGAAGCGATAGTTAAGGAAGTATTATGCGCGGTCCGTAGCCCGTATTGAATGGTTCTGCTCCGGTATTCATCTGAAAGAATCGGGAAAACCACAGAACCAGTTATTTGGGCAATCGCCCTAAGAATTCAATTTCGGAAGACGCTACAATTTCACGGATGTTAAATACAAATACATTTCTGGCTCCTAATCGAAATGCAATCCGCCACTTCCCATTCGAGCAGAAAAGACTCAACTGGCTTAACTCTCGCCGCCACCGGTGTTGGTGTACCGTACTTGTATTGATATGCTAAATGCCTCAACACACAACTCTGTTAGGGCTAGTGCGTAGAAACCCATTCTGATATTCCTGCTATTACTATCTAACCCCAGTACACGAATACAGATACGCTTTCAAAGTTTTTCGACATTCTCTGTCAAATGAAGTCCAAGATTACACCCACATCTTTTCAGTTTCTTACTTCCGGTATTCTATTAATCAGCACTGTACATTAAAGTTCAACATTCTATGAAGTAAATTGACTTACTTTTACTGCCTTGCGCTAGAGGCAGATGTTGAGTCAGGCAAGCACCGAACAATAAATGAGATAGATCCCCGCCGCAATTAATCACCAACTTTCGAGAACAAGAAATTAATGCTTCTTTTTTTGAAAGACGATTTCGAAGAAGGTCTGAAAGCGATATTGATGCAATGTGTGAATCATTGAATTTGTTCATTCTCCTTCCTTATTGATGCAAAATGTAAGTGAAATACTTACATTAGAAATTAAGTTGTCCTTAATTCATTATAAATAAAAAGTATTAAAGCTTAATTGTTATATTCTAAGTTCCCATTTCATAAATATGCTTCATTAAAACCTTCTTCTATCTTAATATCTTTTATGGTTCAAACGTTATTTGAGTATGTACCATAGATATCCCACCTGAATAAACATCCTGTTCATAGAAGATACAGATGCATATTATAGATTCAGACAATCAACATAGTACTTGATGAGAGGAAATGACAGACAAATTGAAGAATAGTTATATTTGCACCAAGGGTGTTGTCCAACACCAAGGGTGTTGTTAAAAAATCCAAGGGTCTTTGGCCCGAGATACATACAAGATTTTATTTTTAACTAATTTTAATGATTAGGGTTTAATTATTTACTAATAAATTAGATTTTAACTTGATTTGTCTTTTCACATTTCCTTACCATAGTTCCCTTTATTAGAGAACATGTAGCATCATTCAACTGTTTTCATATTTCTCTCGTAATCAGGATCCTCTCGATCCAGGTTACTTACGCAGTGTATGTCGACCTCCATTATAAGGAAGGCAATAACAATCTATAACGTATCAATAAAAAATAAAATAATTAAATGTAGCTTTCTCTGCGCGTATATTGTGGAAGAAATTCATGTGCGATTGCAAAAAGGACAAAAAAGGAACAAGGAACTTCAATAAAAACATTTGCTTCGATTCATCCTGTTATTTTTCGGTTCGCAGTAATAAATTACCAAAACGCCGACTCCGAGAGTTTTCAATTCCTAGCCGAGAAAAGAAATATGGAACATACAGTTTGGTTCGAAATACGCCTGTTTATTACCTTAGCAAAGATTCGAAAACGTGTTTCCTCAGCAAAGGGAGTAGTCGAGAGAAGAAAACACACGAATAGTTATAGACTCAAAGAACCGTAGTTCTCCGCGCGATTAAAGCCCGTTGGAGAAAATGGGTTCGGACCACAAGTGTCAGGGTGCGCCGAGGGAAGAGATACGTTCCGAGGTTCCGATAGCAAACTTCGTCCCAGAAAAAGCAAAGCCGAGCGGAGCGGGGCGGGGCGGGGCGCAGCGTTAATGGATTTCTCCCCGATGTAGGTCAGATGGCTTTCAGCGACGCCCCTCGCTGCTCGGGGGCGTTTTAAGGGCCCGCGCTGCCGGAAGACGGGCTGATGCGCGCACTTGGCGGCGCCGTAAAACGTATTTTGATGTCGCCAAGATACAAACCCACTACGCAAGCGCCCGAGTTTACGAAATAAGCGGATGCGGGGCCAGAAGCTGCGTGGATCGACGGTGCGTTCGGCACGTGGGGAGACGCTGCAATTGGAGCGTTTGGGACGGGGCTGCTCAAATGCAAGAATTGGGGCCAGACTGCCCGTTGAAGCTGTGTAGGCGTGCCGCTCACCTTTCACTATACTTCGATTTATTTGTAGTGGCACTTGATGAAAGTCAGTTGTTATGGTGTCATCCAATCAGAAGCTTAAACGACACTGCAATGACGTCACTATCGTTACGTTAGCGCTCCCGATTGGATGATACAGTAACAGCTGTGTAAACGTCAAGAGCCATTATAAATATATCGAAGTGCAGAACAGTGCCGGTCGAAGCCGATTCCGAGCACCACCTCTCCCTCCCCTTGCGGAAGGGTAACCTCGATACGCAGTGGGGTACACCGGTGGCCCACAGATAAGCCAGGACATGATAAAGGGGCCGCCTACTTGAGTAGCCCTGGGGTAGCCCAACGAAGCCCCTTTCCTGTGACAGTCGCCGGTATACAAAGATAAAAAACACGTATGGCGCATCGGTACACTAAGAATTGTCATTTTTCAGAAAAAAAAACATTATAATCTGAGCTAAAACATTTATTTTGCAAACCAAAGACAGCGACTATATCTATTGCCTGTCTTGTAAACTATATTTATAAAATTTTAACAGGTAAAAACAAGCCACTCGTATTTCAAACCATATTTCTTCGCCTCACTAAAAAGTTGCTTTCAAGATGTGTCGCTTTTCTTGAGCATGGCAGATATTTGTTACTTATACGAATTTAAAAGTGTTTATCAATAATTGTTTCCACCCTTACTATGATATAACAGTATTACACCGAATGAACCGCCTTTTATAAAGCACTCCAACACATTCTGCACAATCAAACGAACAAATGATGAAAACGAATCAAACGAACAAATGATGAAAACGAATCAAACGAACAAATGATGCTACAAAAAAACGGTTGATTACTATATATCAATCTGACAACAAATTATTTTGTTCCATAACGTCCAGAACTTTGTGGTTGTGATGAGTAGTAAACATACATGGTAAATTTAACTGGAGAGAAAATGTGTAACTCAAATTCAAATTCGCAAATTTGTTAATTGACCCAATTCGCTTGCGAATGACAGTAACCCTGCATAAGCCCGATCATCATCTTGTACAGATGTAAAGCATCTGCACATGATGGATTTGTTATCTTGTACAGGTGCAGAACATTGTAATATTTCGATACGTTAAAAGATCACAAAAATTTGAAAAACACTCAAAACGGCTTCTCCAAGTACGCCTACTTTTGAAATGAAAACGACAGGATTGTGAGAGTTTCCGTATGCGTTAATTTTGGTCATTAGTCCAATGAGTGTAGTACATGTTATATACCTGGAAGGTTGCAGTGTGGTACGTACGTAACCCCCGACAGGTACTAATATCCGGCGCGGACCTACACGTCGGATAGCAGATTTTTCCTTCTCCAGGTATCTCCCATCGGGTCATCGTTTCAGCTTGGATAATATCTTAACTTCTATGTGCTCTCTGTACATGTGTGAAGTGAATATAATTTAAGTGCGAATGTGTAAGGGGATGAGGAAGAGACAAGAATGTGGAAGGAAAGATTGCGCGCAATCCGCGGTCGACTTTTTAGGGTAGTGCTCCGATAATCGCTTGATATTAATTGTAAAAATCCCGAAAACGACAGATTACAGTAGCCGTCCCCTAGAATTCTCCTCCAGAAACCTACATAGCCAGTGTGAAATCCGCCACTATCGGAAATGGAACCGTATCTGGTCATAGATGCTGCAGCGGCAACGGAGTTTGTCACTGAGTCACCTCAGCCGGTTGAAATTATTTATTACTAATCAGTGATGTTATGAGAAGCATAATTACATTCCCATTTGACCCCTGAAATGACTTAACTGAAAATGAACGCTGACTACTTTTTAAGAATAGTGAACACGAATACCTTCGGTCTTCCTCTAATTATATAGACGGTGTTGTTAGTAAAAGTAAAGTGCAAAAAAATGGAGCGCTGCAGTGTGTCTGGCACTTGGGAAGATACCACTTTGGAATTGGAGCGTTTAACCCCTCCAAAGTCTCGCCCTGGTTGTGTTGAATTGTGTGCATTGTTCTAAATTTGGAGTCTGCATCAATTCTATTCGACTAATTAAATTAAAGGCTAACGCCACGTTAATGCACCGGTTGCGGGGACAACTGATCTGCGTGCTACAAAACCTGGTGTCGAAGTTCCGCGTGAGGAACCTTATGTGAATGAAGTAGAGGGTCCTGCAAAACCCGTAATATCATTCATAGTATCATTTATTACAACTTGTGGCATAAAGCCCAAACCTACAGAAAGGTTAAAAATGACAATAACGATGATAATAATAATAATAATAATAATAATAATGATAATAATAATGATAATAATGATAATGATAATAATAATAATGAATATAATAATAATAATAATAATAATAATAATAATAATAACCGAGTGAAGTGGTTCAGTGCGTAGCGCGCTAAATTCGCAATCGGGAGGTCTGAGTTTGATCCCCGAGCCGGCCATCCGGACCGTTTGTTTTTCTTTCGTAGTTTCCTTTTGTGATACAGCGAATGCTGGAATGGTTCCAACACCTCACCTCCCACCATCATCCTAGTCCTTTGGAGCTGGGGGGTTCATGAAAAACCGCGTTTACCGTAACCGAAGTCGAGGATCGTGATGACCTTCGGCGCATTGAAAGTGAAGCGGTAGAAATAAAAGGTTCAACCTGGCAAAGTTGTGCACTTCACAGAGGCCGTACAGTGCAGATGCCTGTCTTGCGTTCACGCAAGATGAGGCCATTTTGAACACTTGTAGAGCCCCTGGTACACGAAGTGATAATGCGTAAATTTGGCCTTGTCGCAAATATCCTTTATACGAATAACAGTTAAATAATAGTTTTGTTTTGTCTCTCCTTTCGCATAGTTAGATAAGTAGGCAATAATAATAACAACAGGATACAATAATGAATGTAATATTTGGGCTACATTTTTTGCAAAATATGATCAATGACAAAACATATTTTTCCCAAAATTTTGAATAGAGTTTACACTATTTCCTTTTGCAGTCATGAATAACTTAGTGTACTTCCCCAGGTCCTGTATAAGGAACGAGGACTGAATCACCTTGTATTATGTATTTAAACGTAATAAAAATTACGTGCAATTTACACTACATTGTGCAAATTGATCCTATAATTCCAAAGGTAAATACATAAAGATATTGTCAGGTATCAATATTTTAATTCAATTTATGATCATTTCGATCGCGTAGCGATCATCCTCAGAGCTTGCAGCTTCTGGACCGAAAACAAAGTTCTGCCTTCTTTTTATTTATCATAATAAAAAGGTATCTACTTCACCAACAATCCAATTAATAATTCCAAAGGTATCCTGAAGTTCAAAGCGAAGCTATATACAGAACTGCGGTTGGCGTAGTAGGGCATCTAAAAGCCGGCGGTTCACGTGTTTATTGCGCTGGCGCTGTTGTGTTTGGGCCAGCCTTTGTCAGAGGCGGCCCACCTGGGCCTGGTGGCCTTGGTCCATTCGGCCTCGGCGGCGGAGGCAGCGAGACGGAGGCTGCGTCGGCGCCGCCCGACGCCGCCCGACGGTCCTCTTTCCCCCCTCCCCCCACCCTCGCCCCGTTAACACCCTTCTTGTGCCTCAGCCTCTACCTGCGGGTCCGCGACCGCAAGCAATAGGTCAGCATCCCAAGTACGCCAATCAAGAGAACCTCTGCGGTCTTCAGACGCGATTTAGTGCTGTGCGCCTGGTCCCAGATGAATATTTTATTTGAGAGTGAGGTTTTAGAACTAATTATGCAATTAAGTGTGATATTTTGCAGGTAGAATATCTAAACTTCACATTAGTCAAGCCTACATTGATCAACTATAAAATACTCCACAAAATAATGCATTATTTCACCGCGCAAGCCTTCACAGCAATTCACGTTTCCTTGCCTTTCGCACTACACTGAACTGTTATGCCTTTCTTTCATTTCACTTTTGTAGCATAATAATACACGTAAATTATTATTATTATAATAATTTATTATTATAATATTAATATTAATAATAATTAATAATAACAATAATAATAATGCTATACAACTTACTGTACAGAGAAGAGTAACTTAACAGTAGGAAGACATCTGTTATATACATGAAGTAATATGAACATAAACAGCTAGAAAACATAAATTTGATAAAGCTTGGAGGGTTCAAAAATTGACGCAGACACATTGTTCCAGCACCAAATATTTTAATTTGAAATGAAAACTTCCTATCTTCCGTTTTCTGTATTGTCTGACTTTAGTGCACATGATGCGCTATTCCGAAGTATGTAGGGTTCCTTAAATGACTATGAATTTCATTCCAAACTAGATAGCTTGTGTATGCTTTTGTTGCATTTCTACTCCAGCTTCAGTTCTATCCCACAATTACCGATCACGCCGAAAAATCCGTAAGGTCGTCAGGGATCCAAAAAGACAATCTATAAAATGGTCAAATTTCAGGAGACTCTGAACGAAGCAATGAATTTCGCGGTGAAAGACTACGATTTATTGCTCATATTCCCTACCTTGGGAACAAGCTTTACGAGATTTTTACTAGTTGCATTTTTTTAGCCAAGGGCAAAAAAAGGCCTCCTTCTAGAGCAGGAAATTATTAATACTTCTTTAATGAAGTGATAGGATGATGGTGGAGGGATGATCACCTATACATCTATGTCTGAGGCGGAACTCGAACCCGCGACCCTTCGATTCGAGATCCCGTCGCCACGACACTACTGCCTTAGCGATCTCGACTATGCGAATCGACAGTTACAGTTTCTATTTTCTAAACATATTTTTTCACTTATCTAAAAAACTATTTTTGATGTGTGTTCCTATTCAGTAGGAATACTTATTTTGCAAATGTGGATTATTGTTAAGAGCATGAACGAGAAATATTTTCTGCTTCCATCAATGTAAAGGTGATAGGTTTTAGAACTGGAATTCATTGAGGACAATTCCGAGATAGCCGTACCTGGAATTTTAATCTGCAGGACCAAACAAACCTATAGTCACATTCTCCTCTCCCACATTTCACACTTTTTATTTTAAAGCTGCAGATTTTAATCTGCTGTCGTCACTCTCGTGTCTGTCCCGGACACTGCTTTCGCGGCCACTGCAACCACAGTCGTCGCCGCGGCCTCCCCCGCTCCGCTCTGCTGAAGGCAAGGCTGTCGCCACGTGCTATTCATAGCAGATTGTGGGAGCTACCGCTCCCCCTCTCTGCGTGCTTCTCGTGGCACCGCCCCCGCCGCCCCACGCCACCTCACGCCACTGTCACCGCCGCCCACCGCCCCCGCTGCCCCTACTGCCTTGCTCCCGCGCCCGCCCAGCCACCGCCCTTGCGCCACCACCGCTGCTCCGCCGACCCACGTACGCTCCCGCCTACCGCCGCTCCCGCTACGCTCCTGCACCGACCCCTCGACCGCCACTGCTCCCCGCCACCCGCTGCTTCCGTCTCTTCCCATCGCCCACCACCCCCCGCTCCTGCAGCCGACCACACCGCGGCCACTGCAGCCGCCCCCGCCGTCTCCACCCCCTGACCTTACCGCTATTGTCATCCCACCGTCGCCTTAGCTGCTACCGCACTCTTCGCGACCCTCAATCCCGTCGCCACCCCCGTGACGCTGCCCCGAACCCGACGGGTTCCACCAGCACTTTGTCTCATTCCTGAAACCACGCCTGCCTCCGCTACCCGACCCCATCTCCCCAAAGCCGACTCCGCGTTCTGGTTCCCACATACATCACACCGCGCTGGTTGGGCTGGTGACCAGCTCTGTCCGCGCGCTACCGCTCTAAGAGCTTTCGGGCGTCAAGAGGCCTGCTTCTGCTGCTCCTCACTAGGAATCTCACGCCTCGGGGACAGCTCAACCGCTAATGGGCAACACTTGCTATTACATCAGGGGAGGAGATAAATGCTGTTCTAAAGGGATCGGTATACATTCACGAAAGATGAATAAAAACACATTCCATCACTTCTGCCGCTGACCTTCCTGTAATATTATATTACATTTCGAATATAAACGAGTACAAACAAGTATACCGCACAAACATTACTGTATAAAAGCTCATGAATCCAAAAATAATATATTTTTTTATTATCGTAATTACCATGTCTCTCTGAATCCGAATCTTTCCCTCACCTCAATAAAAATTGTATGTTTGAGAAGACAAGAGTGTGCGTCCAGTCAGGTCATGATAGCCAAGCGTCAGCGCCATCTATGTAGGTGTAGGGTGGCCCCTTCCTTCTTGCCGCACTTGCACTGATGGGCTTACGAACTTCGCTGATCAGAGTTTACATACGAGCTATGACTGATTCGGGTTTATAGACGAGATTAATGGAGAAAGGTATCTAACCAAGAAGGTTGTACCTGGAGTACCGAGAGGTGTGTAGACATAAAACAGGAATAAAACTTATTGTAGAATTCAACGAAACAGTTTTTAAGAAAGGCCTTAATTTAATTTTTTATGTATTAAGATGTTAGGTATGAATCCAAGATAAACGTTTCCCTTATTTAACATTTTAGCGAATAATATTTCCGGGTAATGTTGTATGATATTACAGGTATTATAGTTTTATCTTCTTGCAATTGATACAAAAAGTACCGATAATTTTTGCATACTTTAATTCGCAGTAATTATAATCATATTTTCTATTTCAATTTCCGAAACTCACATTTGCTTTAAAAATTAGTTGTTTAACGCCATCACGAAGAGAAGGAAGGTTTCTGTCGGTATAGATGGAACACTGCCTTCCAAGATGGTGCATTGCTTTCATTCTTCAGATGCCAGATTTTTTTGTTAGAACATCGTAAACACTCTTCAGGGTAAATGGAACAAGGCTGGCACGAAAGATCAATAAATCGTAGAGCCTGGGAGAGAGAAGTGTTCAATACTTTCTTTCAGTTGTTGAAATCTCAAAGCATTCTTTCAGTGATATATTAAGTGTGTGAGCACTCTTTAGTATTTTATTCATCGTTTTCAAACTTGCAGAATGTTTGGAAGCTGTGAAAGTAGAAATATCGCATTAGCGTTTCTTGTTGTAAGTTTGTAACTAAAGGTATATTCTAATTTCAAGTACCGGCAGTGGCGAATATTCCATACCGACTGCATAACTGAGTTGAAGACGGGCACTACCTGAATGATAATTCTAGAGGATGCTCTGATCGGTCGGTTGTGAGATTTCCCCCCATCAATGATTGGCGGACACCAGTGTAGAATGAAAACAACGGGCTAAGGAACGCGAGCTACATATATTTCATGTCGCACTGGTATCGTTAGGACTGGAAGAGGGTTTCGGGTTTTCTTAAGCGTAAGCATGGATGTTTTAACCTTCTAGTGTAAGAACGAATCACCATGCACCTTTAATCACAAAAAAGGGTTATTTTATAACACTTTTCCCTAGGAAAAAACTGTACGTGTAGCCAACATCTGGTTGGAGATGGCACAATCCTATGCCGTGGCATTTTCTTGCGTAACCAGCTTGTAAAGTCAAGTTGTACCTAAAAAAACTTTAGTTCTATCTGATGGAGACCTTTTTACAAACGGTTCATGAAATTTTGTCATGTTTGGATAATATTTATTTACGACATTCATATTGAAACATCCATTCATATTCATTTTGACATTTTCATTCATTGATCCTCGCAAGACAAATAACCAAAACCCATCGCTCTACACACTCAGATGCAACATCAATAGCGGCATACAGACTTAAAAAATAAACTTGCCTAAAATATCAACCAGGTTTATTTTTCTTTTATTTCTGGAGGAGCATTAGCCTGTCCTCGCACTAGCTACATGCCTGGCACTAGCAAGGAGGAGGAAAAGAAGCATGAAAAAAGTAGAATAAATGAAGGAGCAGGCAGGCGAAGAAAATGAATAAGAAGGCGAAGCACGGGATGAATTAGTAGAGACAGGAGAGGCCGAAGCAGCATCGGTTTACTGGCGTCGGTGCTGCGCTTCTGTTTCGCTACCCCTTCCAGCGCTCCGCTCTCCGTAGCGGGCGGGCGCGGCCCCTGTGGAGCAATGCAGAACGTGCGCTGTCGCTCGCAGACAGATCGGTTGTCGGTGGTGGTGGCGGGGGTGAGGGGCG
>BOPP01000193.1:1677460-1694094 GCA_017312745.1 Gryllus bimaculatus | reverse complement strand
CCCCTCCCCTCCCCTCTCCACCACAGCCAGGCAGTGCGCCCAAACGGGAATGGCCAGCGGTTTTCCATAAGAAGCCTTCATCCCGATCGGGGCATTGGAAGTTTCGGGTGGGCAAAGCGGCCTGCCCGCGCCAGAAAGTTTCATCGCGATCCGTCTCATCATAGCATCTGCATATGCTATATTACATCATATCTAACGAAGTACGGATGTCGTGAGTTACCGATAAAATATGAACACCTGGGTTTCTAATAGAGCAATAACTAAATTATTCTTTGCGTTAAGTCCGCCCTATTTCAAATGTCTATCCTTTGATTTTCTTCTCTTCCTCTCTTTCTTAATGTTCTTCATCCTTTTCTTGCCTTTCTTGTTCCTGTTATCGGACAACTTCAAATTGGCTTTGACTTATTTTCTGCCTTCAAATTATATTTTAGTACAAACACATTCTCCTGGTTTTTATATTATTTCTTTCCAAATGTTTTTCGACATCTAATATCCATCCTACGTGTACATCTAATATCCATGTTGTGTAATACCTGTCGACGTGAGTATCCGCAAAAGTCTCCATAATGATTGAATTTCTCAATAATGCGTGTCGGGCGGAGGAGTTTATTGAAATTATACAATTTAAAATTTACAAAACAAGTTAACGTTTGAATTTTGAACGACGTAGAGATCTGTGGTGTAGTTTTAGAGAAAAAGACAAAATGAAAACCGTTAAACATTTGTATCATATCTTTATTCTCTGAAAACAAGCCGTCAAGTTCACAAACACACATACAAAGTAGTGTCACAAAGAATCCAACCATTAATATTGTTGGCTAAGGATCTGTACGGCGGCAAATACCCTCACCCTCACCATGAGAGAGCCTTAATATTTCCTTTCATCGTATTAATAATATATTTATACAATTTTTACTTACGCGTATCTCATGCAGACGAGCACTAAATTGGCCAATTCAATCATTAACATATTAGATAGATGCTGAACGTACGCGTAGTGAGCGATTTACATGTTATAAGAGTAAAAGGAATAAGCACATTTGGAATGACGATTGATATCTTTCATTTAATATTTTTTCTCTAACCTTTCCTTAAAACAATGTTGTTAAAAATTAGAAACTTTTAAGATTAGTATATATTGTTACTCTTCAATTGAATATTTGAAAATATCGTGTCTGACACTCATTTTCATGAAAATTAATGCAACCGTAGCAATAACATTTGAGGTAATCCTCACATTACAAGTGGAGCCTTTTGTTCTTACAACGAGAAGAGCAATATTTCAAAATTTCACCAATTGAGTTTTGAGTGGTGTCCACCTAGAGTGTGTACCTGGCCCACTGTCCGGTGCTCCGCCGCAGAGCGACAGACATCGTGTGCATTGCTTGGTTGCTGGCGCCCGCCCAAATGTCACAGCGAGAGGAGCGGGCGATGAATTCATGGGGGATATTAACAACGGGAGAGTAATATGACTTGTCGTTTACGACCTCTTCTTTCAAAAACTTGCATATCATTATGATCGGCTGTTTTTTTCGACTTGGAGCTACTGCTTTTGATAACGCATAGTGGATTCACTTTCTTATGCGCTGAAAAAAATTGTGCACTCGATTTTCGATTTCATGATCAGAATTCATCACTCATTATATTCACGATCGAACTTTATCAAATATGTTTAAAAAATACCATGTGTGTTAATTAAACGACATTCAGCTTTCGACTGGCATGTTAGTGTCCTGAATATCTTTATTTCAATTTGAAATGCCATTTCCATCCATAGTCACTGTTTTAATTTCTTTACAACTTCTTATATTGAAGAAACGTGCGTAACCTATTAAGCAAATTAGCGAGTAACAAATTTTCATTATTAAATCATTATTAGATTAAAGAAAATCGTTATTTGAGCTGATGCCGTTTAATAAGGCTAATATTGCTCTAAGAATTTCTCTAATTTTCACCTAAAGAAAAAAATTGTTTATCGATATATTACTTTTCATTTTTGAAACAAGTTCATAATGTTTAAACTGGATTTTAGAGAATTTACATTTTTGTTCCAATTTAATTTAGGTTGAGCTTAACTATTGTTCCTTATTTTAAACAACTTGGCTTGGGAAAACTTGGCTTGTGGAATGCTTTTGAGGCATCATTTAAAGTAGCCTCAAAAATCAAAATAGTCGTTTGAAACTCCCAAAGCCTCGAGTTCGTTTAGATCAATCGGAGAATATCAATTTTGAAGAAAAGCGACCGAACGGTTTAGGCGCCAACATTGACCAGACGGACAGACGGACAATTTGCCGTCAATCGATTTTTCGGTATCCAAAACCCCCAAAACATATATTCTGGCTGCACCACGTGCTAGAGTAAGTAATTTACTACTTTTAGTAGTAGTCTAAGTTAGTAAGTAGTTTACTTTAAAGTAAGTAATTTATCCACTTTTTCACAAGCAAGACCCGACAGGGCCCTAGACTTTTTCTACCGAAAAATCGCCGTTTTCCGGCATACGATTACATAACTTTCTCTTCTTATGAAGTGCGAGAAAGTAAAAGTCTGTTAATACCTATTAAATAATATTATGAAAAAAACAACAAAAAAGGAAAAAAGAAATACCATATGTTTAAAGTTTGAAAGTTAATTAAAACGTGCGTTCTAGTTAGGAAGGAATGTGAGTGTAAACGTGTTAATTTCGGAAGGAAGCGATGACGGCGTCTTCTGTAGACGAGGGACACGAGTATTGGTTGGTAAAAAGGAGCCAGTATACCTAGCAGAAGCCCGAAAAGAGACAAAGAGAATCTCAGATTTGATAGAAATTAAATGTTAAGGATTATATGACGCAGAGTGAAATGTATGTTTTAATTTTTCGATTCCTAAGATCACGTACTATAATATCATTCTGAATTAGCAAGCAGAAACGGGATGTGAAGCAAAGCTTTGCTACTGCAAACTATTTTGAAGAAAAGGGGTAAATTTCCCATCACATAAAACGAGAGTACAATTGAAATATTAATGGCAATTTTTTTCATGTTTACTAAGGCGCAAGCATCTTAAGAGCGTTTCTCTTGTGCACAGTCATTGTGCTGTCACTGCTATTTTTATAAAAATGCAAAAATATTCCTATCAAAAACAGAACTTTTGTTTAGAAAGAAGTCTGAGCTTTCTACTCTACCTAGTTTTGTGATATTTGCTTTAATTTAAAGACCGTAGATGTTTTCTCGGTTGCTATTATTAACCGATTTCATAAAATAAACACTAAGTTTTAAAGACACTTTAAATGAATAGAATGAACGTTCATCTGCCGTCATTTGTTCATTATTTCACTGTGTGAGTTGTAATCGATCCATTGAACGCATTCCACATTTCCTCTTCTAGAAATCTTTTAAGTATGAGTTAGTTTAATTGTGATAATTGAAAGCTAATGAAAATGGATCGTTCTAGATAGAAAAGAATGTGAGGGTAAACGTTTCAAATTCGTAACGAATGATAGAAAACAATGATTGCAAGTATTTTTAAGTTGGAAAATTAACCGGGATGTGAAGCAATCGTTTTAATCATATATTCCTTCAAAAAACCCTTTCAGTTATTATAATAATATCATATATATTACGATTTTAATACATCATTATTTCCTGCAATAGTTCACTACAGCTATATTTTCAGACCTTGATAAATATAAAAAAAATTTTAATTAGATTTTCAGAAATACACTCAACTCGTGTGTTCAGTGATCGTGATTGAATGCTTAGCAGACGATGAAATCAATTCTTTATTATTATTATTATTATTATTATTATTATTATTATTATTGTTATTATTATTATTATTGTTATTATAACTTTCGCCATTGCTACAAACCCAAATAACTTCAGAGAAAATAGATGGTAGTAGTCTGTTTCTGCAACACGTAAAGAACAAGCATATCATTTAGAGTGACTCAGCTTTTCCAAAAATTAACATCATTTCACGACGCAGTAGACGATGTGGCCAACATTTGAATGGCCTCTTTTCTGGAAGAACATGTGTGCGGAAGTTACGATTTACTTTTTGCAATAAATGCTACGAACATCGTAAATGCTTATGTACGCTTCTCTGGACTTCTCGTCACCCCTTGAATGCGCGCCAAAATGCAAAGTACTTTGTACTTACTCCGCCAGATACCGCAGTAAGCGACCTCAAATAGGACAAATAAAAGAGAGACATTGCAGATCTTACGAATTCTTGCGTCGCGTCGACGCGCGCTTTGCCATGTGTTGGTCGTTCTTCATCTTCCGCGAAGGCAGGGCGAGAGCGAGACCGCTATCGAGGCTATTTGTGGTAGTGCTGACACTGTGAATTATTTTCATATCTCTAAAACAAGGTACACCGCATCCTCCCCCCTCCGCCGCCCCCGCTGCCGTCGCGCAGCGCATCTGGTCGCGTCGACGGCCCCGCGCGAAGCCTTCCCTCACTGTCTCGTTAGCCGGTCCGCTGCTCTTCTTTTTCTTTTGCTCGTGAAGAATCTGGGATTTACGTCGAAATCTGAGGCGAAGTTGTGCGCGCTTGTGTTCTGACTCTCTAGCAACTTTCAGAAAAAGCAATCTACTTTCGTCCTGTTGTCGCAGAAGTAAATGAGATGCATGATTGCTGATTCACAACGTTGTTTATCGTAACATATTGTAATAATTGTAGTGTCATAGCGCTGTCGGAATATTAGTGGGAAATCACGGTGTTTTGGTATTTGGCTTTTTTAAGTTATGTGAAATTATAAATAATCATTTAGATAATTAAACATGATAACGAAGGCTTTGACTTTACCTACCTCACAACAATCGCAAGAGGAAAGCATTTTCTACAGAATTGTAATGGATTTGAAACCACAACTCTGGAGAAGAGCGATTGTTCTTGTCTGAGCTAGTTTCACGCAAACTTCACTCCTTTTTGAGATATTTTTTGGCATTTTCTCTTACAAATAATGCATTTTACTGTAATTTAAGTTGTTTAATTTACATAAATATAGACTACAAAATGCATCAAACGTATTTCACAATAATTATTGTTATTTTAGCTACTTGTATTAGTCAGATGTCAATAAATTCCACTTTTTCAATAAATAATTTGTTTTATCTGGTGGTATTTCGAAATTTAATGAATTCTAACGAGGAGGCCAAAATTTCATAATATTAACGTTCGAACTGCACACAAACGGATTTCTTTCTTTAAAGTGACTATAACACCCTTTTAAATACGATAATAGTATATTATGAAATTATGATGAAATGTTGGATATTAATGTACCCATGTGAAGTGATTTTAATATACGAGCGAGAAACGAGCATCGGAAGCGTCATGCGAGAATATTAATTACATTGAGTTTCCTGTGAACGTTTTCTACAACTTATGAAGCTATTGTAAGTTAAATGTTTACATTGAGCGATTAAGGGGCATCTTGAATGCAGTATTTGCCGTATTCAGCTATCGCCCACCCAGGTTTCGCATGAGGCATAGGTTAAGCAAATGCACAGTCCAACTTCAATCAAGCAGTACATGACACATGTTAGCAATAAGTTTATAAAATAAATGTCATCAACGTTCAATGTCAGTTCTCATTTCTTACCAGTTTAATAATAGATGTAAGCCCCAAAGGCGGATTAAGTATTCTGATTTACTTCTCAGTTTGGGGAATGGGGGAGACCAAGCGCGGTTTACCGTCAATATTTTTCAATTCATAAAAATGTCTGTTGTAAGGGATGATTTAAACGAATAAAAAATGGTTTTATAGTTGTAAACCTAGCTTTATATTATAAATGCCTGTAGGGCCTGCGCGGCTAAACGTGTTACTCCTTGCATTGGTCCCGACGGAAAGTAAAATCAAACATTCATCTTCATTTATGAAGATTTCGCCGTTTCGCCATTATTCTTACCTATGATATAATTATTAAAATGAATTAATGATTTATTAATGAATATTTCACCGTTTCTCTTTTATTCTTACCTACACTAGCTATCCGAATATTTATAACTTGCACCTTCACCTAATATCGCCTTCAATCATTAGGCGTCATCTCGTTTGTAAATATGGCGATCAAGGTTTAATATATATTGCTTGCTATTTTTGAAGCGACTTGGCCAAAACATGTATTTAGAAATCAGGTACTTCTTTTGAAGCTGGTTATCTAAAAATAATGCTGCCTAAAATGCTTTTTAGAATAGATTCGTATGAGGATGCAACAGCCACGAGGCAAGTTAAATCGGGAAAGTCCTTGTGACTATCTCAGGCACTCGAAGACAAACATAGTGTGATATTTTGGGGAGCAATTTTCGAGGCGAGATATTATGTTATGTATCGCGAGCCTTGAAGTTAACGAACTGTTACTCTATAGATAAAGTGAATACAATAACAAAGTAAAATTCCTTCCTCTTGACACGAATATTTGAAGATGAAAGCCTGCAATGACGGTGAAATAGCATACCTTATATGACGATATATCCGTACATGTGATACATTTATTTATTTTTGAAATTTCATCATGGACTTTGCTATAATAATAATATGTTAGGGTAGTCATACGTGTCCAGTGACTCATTTGTAATCTGAAAAACGATGCGATTCTTTAGATCAAAGGACACTGGCTTGAGAAAATGAAATAAAACGCTGTGTTCATCGATCATCTTGAGGAAAGAAAATACAGCATGATTCACATTTCAACTTGCGATTACAGTTGAATGAACTTTGCTCGAAGACGCGTGAGTTTAATTGTCGACAATAAATGGGCACACAAAACATAAGCGAGTGGTAATCAGTAACATGAATAAGTCAGGGGAAGCGTCACATTGCTATATTTAAAGAAATTTCTCACATTCATTGCATTAATAAATATCGCATCATTTAGGACTGATTTTCATTTTTGATGTTTTGTGTTTCAAAATGCGTATCGTTTCTATTCATATGTTCACATATTGCAATGTGTCCAATGTACTTCAAAATAAATGCATACTTATGGTAAACGAATACTTCAAAACAAGTGAAACGTTTGGTTGAATTAATGATTTTCAAGTCCTTTTCCCATACACCTTTCCTGTTGCTTATTGGTTGACTATAAGAGACGACCACATTTAGAAATCACGAAATATGTAGACCCTCATGTTTTTCCTATCTCTGATGTGTTAAAAAAAACTTATATATCTTTTCATTATGAACCTTTATTTGTCCAAACATTTTCAGTATACAAACTTCTGGAATATTTTTTTACTGTTAGGATATACTATTTTACATGGTTTAAGAAAACAATCTACGTTGATATTAACGACAAAAGCAGAATGCATTAGTAGCTGGTGGGAAAGAGGTTTCGCGAACCTGGAAGATTTAAAATTGTCGAAGGATACTAGCAGACTCCAGATGTTCGCCTGATTTGCTTACCTCCCTCTGAATAAATTAGCTGGTGAAAGCAAAAGACGAAGGGAAAAGAGAAAAGGGTATTCATCTCCGATTTTGTTTCATGACAAGCTAGATGTCGCGAATATGAATGTAAGAAAGGAGAATTCTGTTTTGCATCTCTTAAACAAATCAATTACTTAGTACATTTGTTTCTGACCAATTTTCCCAGAAATGGATACACGGATATTAATGAATTAATCGTCGTGGACTGTAGGCTGCAAATATTAGTTTTGCCTTTCGTGTGTGTTTTTATTATATTTTGGAAAGGCTATTTGATTTTTTCCACATTAGGATCTCTCAAAATTTCCATCAGTCTGCAAAAATCATAAAATATTATATAATTCTCCATTTTACACTGATAATATGAACGCCCCTTACGAAAAATAACATGTTTAAAACCAGCAATATTAATAATTATTGTGGGAGACACGTTAAAGTTTTTCGCTATTCATAATGACTACGATAAGGAGAGAAAAACTAGGCTACTATTATATTAAGTAAGAGTTGTAATATTAGGAAAGACGGCGATATTAGGAAATACGACAGATATAAGGAGGAAATATAAACAATGAAGGCAATATTTATTTTGTTAGAAGAGAAACAAAACACGATAAAACAGAAATGAAACGAGGAAAACAGATCTGTGAAGAAAGATATACGAAAGATTAATTATAATGAGAAACAAGAGAGTATATACTTTGGGAGATATCGTGATAGTAAAGAAAATAAATGGAGTTGGAGATAAAAACAAGAGTCTAGAATACAAAAATATGATACTCGTTGTGTTACTTGCAATACAAGACATAGATCTTAATGAAATAACTTGACATCAGCGGTATATCCCCTGAATGACATGTTACTTTCGGATGTACAGCGAAAAGTGGAGTCTTATTTCCCTTTTTGGAATATTTCTCTGCTTAAACGCAAATATCGCATTAAAAGGAAATTGAAATAATCATTCGTTTTGGAATCAGTTTTAAAATAGAGAACTGTAAAATACTAATACAAAGAACTATTTAAATATGTTTTATTTATTCCGTCCTTAAACTAATTTAGTGGATCAAAGAAATATTATTACTATTCTATTTGTTTCTGTGGTCAAAAGCACTGGTATTTCAATGAAGATAGAAAAGAAGTTCCAGTATTTAGGAAAGATCTACAATTGCGCACGTCATAACATATTTTAACTCTTTGACCGAATATTTGAGATGCACCTGTATTTTTAATAAAATCTTTTTTTTATAAAAAAGATATTTTAAAGATAATTTCTTATGCAGTACGATCTTACCATCAGCCATGTTAATAATAATATGAAGACATAGGTTTTGTGCGAGGCTACTGGTGGATTCTACACAATGTAACAGATTACTCTATGCCTTCCTCCTTCATGTGCCATTTTCCAACTATGAACGAGAGATGACCCCTTTACAGACTTCGAGGTTGTTCTAGACGTGTGAATGGGGAAAATTATGAACAGATTAATATTATAATCAGATACAAATTATCAGTTGCCAAACGTCTTGTCCCTTTGCTGCTTCTACTTACGCCTTCTATTGCTACCTTGGAATCATTCTGCTTGACATAATTGAACCATTTCCGTCAACATCATTGAGTGCGGGTTCCAGAAGATTCTAGACATTTTGTAATCCAAGACAGGAGGGTACATTATGTCCGTTGACCATTTTAATAACTGCAATTCAATAATCACCCAAAGCATTTCATGAAGACATTCTGCAGGCAGAACAGAGCATAGTCCCATCCCATGAGGGTTTGCCTGAAATACATAGTGTTCACTCTATTATCCATTATTATTTCCCTTTGCTCTGTACGTTAGAAAATAATTCCCCTGATAACGATTGTGTAGACCATTTGTCAACATTATTTTTTATTGCTATAGTATAGGTTACTGTAATATATTTTAATGCTCTTTTTTTCTGGGATTTAAATATAGTCCTAGATATTAGGGACCAGGTTCCCCAAATTTGAGGGGCGTTTAAAGTATTCTGACGGAAATAAAATCGATGTACAATGTAATAAAGCCTTCGTGCTCCTGTGTTTTAATAATTCACGCAGAAATTACTGCAAAAGCAAAGAAATTACTACAATACGTTAGAAATTTAAAAAATGCATACCATAAATGTTAAACTGAAGATTTTAACAGGAACAAAGATAATCGTGGTGTCGCGTCATACTTACGCAGGGTTTGAAAGGTCTTATAATACGAAAGCACAAGAATATTGAAGTACGTTCACTTCTATACCCTGTATAACTCACAGATGACAATCATCATACGGGAAAACTGAACGCAAGATCTCATTCTAAATCCGAACCTGCATTTCTCATAATACCCGCCGAAGAACGAGGAAAACCAAGCATGAATCAACGTGTAATTACGTACGAAGCGTTTCGAGGAACCACCTGCACGCACAGATGGTGGTCCGCTTACGTACGTAAGATGCGCCGCCGATAGGGTACGCCTGTCCGCCGTGCTGTGCCGTGCCGCGCCGCGCCGCGTCGCGCGTCGTCAGCCGTCACGCAGAGGACGGGCAGCCCCTAAAGGCCCGCGACGCGGCGCGACGCGGCGCGACGCGGCGCGACGCGGCGCGACGCGGCGCGACGCCAAAAACAAACGGCCCGTACTCCAGGCTCGCGGAGGCGAGAATGCGGCCCCGGGGTCCCCAGGGGACTGCCGGATTTTGACAAACTGCTGAAGCGCTGTTCGAATAATGTCGCTTTGCTAAACCACATGGTTAGATATATTTTTTTTTTATTTTACAATGCTGTATGTTTGGTATTGATTACTAGTGATTCCGGACTCGTCCGTTGCGGACGTCATTGATCCCGAAAATGTAGTGTATGTTTTGTACGGGAGGTGGCACTTATCTTGCCCCGCTGGATGGCGTGATCCAGAGCTGACCAACTGTCGACTAGCGGGATTTCCCACAACCAGGTATCTCCCACCAATGGGGCACCGCCCCAGCCGGGACAAGCTCTAAGCTCCCGACCGGTCTTACGGCATGTGTGGTGGTGTAGTAAATGTACGTGTAAGATGTGTAAAGGGTATGATAAGACAAGGAATGGGAAGGAAAGATCGTGCGCGGCCCGTGGCCGGTTGTTGGGGTTACTGCTCCGGTATTCGTTTGGTGTTGATCGGAGAAACTAAGGAAAACTACCGACCAGAGCAGACGACCGCTAGGATTCTCCTCTAGATAGCGACAGAACTCGACCTAGATATTTGGGGATAGGATTTGACGGGATTCGAACACCAGGACCTCTCATTCAGAGGCACTGCAGTGCCATCAGTTGATGTTCTGAGCCACCTCTCCCGGTTTAGGAATTAAAATAATCAAGCGAAAACCTGCATTTTGTTTTGTTTCTCCAGCTTTTTTGGTTGTCTTTTGAACCACTTATAGATTTTATTCAAAATACAACTGCCTTGGGAACTAACTTCAAAGAAGAGAAAATTTTTAAAAAATAGTATTCAGTATTAGTATCGAAATCATCTGCCCTTTATATATTTCTTTGTTTTGCTGAATAGGTGAAGCTGCCAAGACAAGAGAGGAGACTGTATGATGGATGGGTAACATATTGTCAGTTCCAGGTGTGTTGCACGAGGTCTGTTGTTGTGCGGGAGACATGAATCATAGCACTATCATGCAACAACTCTACTACTCGTGTAAAAAGGCCAAGACGTCCACGTCTTCGGGCAGCTATTTTTTCAGTAAGGAAGAAGTGGGGAGCAGTGGTGAAACACAAATACTTTCCACAAATACGTATACAAAATCGTCATTTTCTACCACCTCTCTCCCCCTCGTAAGTTTCGTAATGAAAATATAATTTCTCAAATATGCTTCTTGAAATTCGACAGAATTATAAAATTATAATACGAGTAGTACAATTATTGCAAGTTGTATAAAGGAAATAAAACAACTATCGTATTTTTCTCTAAAAACGGTGTTTTTGTCACATCGTTTCGTCTTTTTTATACAAATGTTTTCAAATGAGATACTTATATTTATAGTGCACATTCACTTTTCAGTTCTCCTCTCTCCCCGTCTTACAATTTCGTAACAAAGTTGCCAAGCTCCGCCTTTCTCCTTAGTATGTGCATATTTCTTGAATCATCCCGACACAACATCGTATCTAACATTATTCACGTGCACATTTTTCGACCAAATATACTGACATGGAAGAGGCTCTCATTATCATAATATAATGGACTAATCGTCAAAAGTTTCGTACCGACTATGAAGCCTCGAGGTCACCTGCAGAGACGGTTGAGGGCTCATTGAAAGCTTGGGCGAGTCAAACTTTAAATCAGGTCCTGCCCTCCAGGACCTGCTGGGGAACAGGAAAGCTTCCCTAACGTGTGGTATCGATTGTGAAGACTCCATACCACCGAGAGAGGAGGTTGAGGGCTTGTTTTAAAGCTTGGCGGGGTCTGTTGTACTTTAAAACAGTGATGTTCAAAGAAATTTGCCACATTGAATTTAAATTTAATGACTTAAATTTTTTTGCAAAAGTTAAATATACGATAATTTTATAGTTGCTTTTAATCATTTCACCTGGAGGTTCGGTAAGGCATCTATTCTTTAATGGTTGTATCATATGTTTGGTTCATTTATTTACAGCATGTCCATTATGGAGAGACTTTTCTATCTGTACCTAATATAATTTAATAGTTTTAACAGTAAGCATATCATCTTTGTAAACTTATTTTTAAAATGAGATGAGTTGAAACGAAATGTTTGCGTCTTTCAAGATTTAGATGATAAAGTAATGTTGCTTTCTTCTGTGCATCAAGAGCTAACCCATATTTGCCTGAATCATGTTTTTTTAAATTTGCTTTACATCATTGTATAATTTTAAAATAAATATTCCAATAAACTTTCAGCTCAGAAGTTTGAAATGTACATGCTGACACCTCTTGAGATGTAATGGAAAACAACATAAAGTTCTCATTGCTTTGCTGCAATATTTTCAGATGAAAACTAAAAAGTTCGAAGTTAAGTACATGAGCACGCTAGGGAGAAAAGGTCTAATACTTAGATTTTGAAAAAATATTAATATTATATCTGAAATATAAGTTCTAAAATGAAAATAATTCATGTAAAAAGCATAATTGTGTACCTCGTTGTTATTGTTTCAGTTTTTGTAACTTACTGAACTCGCTAATAACTTTATCGTTGATGCGACACAAAAGAAATATATCTTTAAAAAAGAAGTTCGCTCATTGAATTGAATTGAATTAATGCCTAATTTTACGTGGCGAGACTCGGGCCATCACGCCCGCTCTTCCGTCTGACCACGCATATTTCGCTACGCTCCTTTCATCAACTAGCAGAGGAAGGAGGTATTTCTTGGGCGAGAAACAGGCGATTTTGAATTTAGCTCAGAGGCGTCATTTAGGGTTCAGGATCTTTTACATGCAAGTAAAGCTACTAACGTGGGGCAGCCGGCTTTACTTCCCCTCCGAAGGAAGGTGTACGAAGGATTTTTTTTGAATCTACTAACATGGGACAGCCGGCTTTACTTCCCCTCCGAAGGAAGGCGTATGAAGGATTTTTTTTAAGTCCCAAGAAAGTGTGGAGAGGACGAGAAGAGAGCCGGGCAAAGACGCGGCGCTGCGTGGCGTGGCGCGCCGCGCCGCGGCTGGCGTGGCGCGGCGCGGCTGACGCGGCGCGGTTGGCGGTCGCTTGGCTGCGGCTGCGTCGCGGGTGGCGGCGGTGGCGGGGACGGCGACGCGCCCGCCCGCGGGCGGTCTGCGTCGCCGATCATCCTGGCGCATTAGCTGCGTCACCCGCCCACGCCCGCGTCCACGCGGTCGAGCTCACGCGCGCTCTCTCTTGACGTGCCAGACACGGGCCACGTCTCCCGAGAATAGCTTAAGCCGCCTCCGACGGGATACTGACTCAAAACCTTCGATGACGCATTGGTTCAACTGTTAGTTTTATTCTTGAACATAGTCCTAGGATTTGTATGCCAGAATCTTTATTTGTTCAGGGGGTCTCGCCTTGTTTCACAACTTGGCGCGTTGGGGTGCAGTGGCGTAAGTTTTCTCTACGGATGTGATTTCGATCTCCTGACATCTTTTAATCCAAGCACATGGCGAAGCGAAGTGTCAAGATTTACAAGATTAACATTATCTGAGTCGGAGAATTACACTATTGTTAGAATGTTAGGTAATTGCTGAGATCGTAAATAAATCAGATATTATTATTTTAGATGTTTTATTCCTAATCTGAAGACATTTTCCAATCCCCTTTTCCCAAATACTTTTATAAGACATTCGAGATAGATATCAACGGCACTTTTTAGAAAAGGTTCGTTACCTTTCCGAAGGTATTCCCAAGAGGTAAAGGAATCCTTTTTTACGACCTTTACGGAACAGTCTTCCATTGTTTCCGTAGAGATAAGTACTTGCTGTACAGGAGACACTGTTGCCAAAGTTTTGCATTTTAAATAAGATTCTGATTTTGGTTTAAGCATTTTTTAATATATAATACTAATCAATAGAACTTGAATTCTGATGACGTGTCATCTTGTCATTGGGGTATTCTAGAGCTAACTTGTAAAACAATGTTTATAATTGTATTATATATATATATATATATATATATATATAGGTAATAGAAATATATAACTATTGGGTCATTTTTGTCATATTTGCCTTTTTTGCCATTTTTTAATTTTTAGGTTATTATTTGTCTTTGCGTCATTTTTGTAATTTTTACGCATTGTTTCCTTTTCATGTTTTTTATAGTGAATGTTTCATAAATTTACAATGACACAATAAATCAAAGTTTTTATTGTATCATCAGTTAATAACGAAAAACACTACTGCTGACTCTGTTTTTCAAATCCTCAAAATTACACGGATCATTGGTAACTTTCTCGATTTTTCAAATCTGACGGTTGAATGAATACATTTCCTTTTAAAATGAAGACTTTATATTAAGTATAATTTTATATAAATAAATTTTATTTAAAATTGTAAAGTTCATTGAATAAAGAAACATTTTGAAACAAATTTTTGAGTAATTAAAAAAATTTACATCATTTTCTCGGACTTTTAAGTCATTTATTCGTCCTTTTCTCTCTCATTTTAATTCATTTTATATGTAATATTCAAAGAAATTTTAGGTTATCAGAATCCGAGCCCTGCTAATTAACAAGAATACGTTTCTCAACTGAAAACTCGTTCTAATTAACACGAATACGTTTCTCAACTGAAAACTCGTTCATTCTTCACCATTCTAGCTCCTCACGAACCAAAGCGATGTTCAGAGCCCCATGTGTGCAATCGTTAATCGACTGCGCCTGGCGTAATTAAGTTTATCGGCGGCGGCTGCTGGTCGGAGCAGAAAAACGCGGAGCGGCGCCCCGGGATGCGGGCCATCTTGGTCAAGAGGCCGCGGGGATAAAAAGGCGTGGCCGCCCGCACGGCGCCCACGCATCTGCGCGGGGAGCTCTGCCCGGGGCGGCGCGGCGCGGCGCTGCGCGGCGCGGCGCGGCCCAGCGCGCCCCGGGTGAATTCCGCGCATCGCCTCGCAGGCCGGCGCGTTCTCGGGGCTGAGAAAGAAATTCCGCAGATGTTGGAGGGTGCAGTACAAGGGAACCTTGGTATTTCGTACGACGATATCTAAAATTGCCGTCGATTGTCGATTCATCGTCCAGAGAAAGGTGACTCAGGGCATCAACTGATGACACTGCAGTCCCTCTGACCGGGAGGTCCTAAGTTCGAGTCAGGGCGGGGGGAGAAATTTGTTGCACACTAGCTTGTCAGGTAGATCGAGTTCAGTCGCTGTCTGGAGGGGAATTCTAGCGGCCGGTTGCTCTGATCTATATTTTCCGTGTTTCTCGGATCAGCACCAGGCGAATGTCGGAACAATACCCTAACAAACGTGCCACGGACCAGGCGCAATCTTTCCTTCCTCTTCTTGTTCTATTCTCACACCTTACTTACACTCACAAGCACTACACTACCGCACATTACGAAATATCGGTCAGGAACTCGTCCTGGCTGGGGCGGTGCCCTACTGATGGGAGATACCTGGTGGCGGAAAACCCCTCTAACTAAGCCCGGTAACCGGTCGGCGCCGGATCTCGCAATCCAACGACAGAAGACCAAAGAAAAAACATGTACTGTATTTACGGGACTAATGACCTTAGTCATTGACGCACCCGGAATCACTAACACTTAATCAATCAATCGAAAGCCGACGCGGTCACGGAACTGAGTAAGAAATTTTGTAGGATGTTGTAGGATGCAATACACGGGAAGCTTGGTAACGCGAATGACTATATATATTGCTGCGTATCTCTTTTATTCATTCCAGTCTGTTTATTTGGAATTTTATTCATAAACAGGGCAGAGAAAGAGCAAATTTGTGAATTATTGTTAATATGTTTAGTTTCATTACTGGGATCACGATATATCTAACACAAGTATTACGAATTCAAGGGTACCTTGAATACCAATGTTTCTTGATGTTGATTTTATTTAGTCCACGCGTTTTAATGTCATATTTTATTGATAGGCATGGACGAATACTAGAATCTGCTCGGTAGGAACAAGTCTTTCCCTCATAAGCCGGCTCCAGCGTAAGTGACTGTTAATGACTGGCGTTAAAACCGTTGCTCAGTCACAGAACTCCAGCAGGCCATGTATGGCATTTTATTGAATGTTCTTTACCACAGGTGACTCTACGTTCAGTAATTCAAACCTACAGAACATGACATTCAATAACTTGAACTTTTTTTCTTCCGATTCAAGACATCATGTTTCTACAGTATTTTATTTACTTTAAAGTGATATTAAAAGTATTTTATTTTGTCAAGAAGTTTTTAAAGTACTTTTAATTAAACAATATGTTATTTTAAATTGGAATTATGTTATTAAGAATTAATTTATAAATTCATAGAAGAATTCATAAAATATTCGCAAAATACATTCTGTATCCAATGGCCCTCATCACAAAAAAAATTGTTGATTGACATTGAGAGATACGAGCTAGAAATCACTCTTCCACATGACATAGTTTCTATCGCATCACTCTGCATCGCCGGCGAGCACGAGCCAGGAATTCCACGGCGCTGCCTGATGGAAGAGCAGCGAACTGAGACGTTCTGGGTGCGTCGGCTGCAGTCCTCTCTCGCCTCCGCCTCCACTCCCGCGCCTCGCCGAAACGCTGAGCCCCCGCCCCGCCCCCCTCCTGCTGCTCTCCTA
>BOPP01000193.1:1651851-1668010 GCA_017312745.1 Gryllus bimaculatus | reverse complement strand
GCCTTAAGATATGTATAAATACATTTCTGATGTAATTACAGAGAGGATTAGTAGATACACAGTCAATAAAAAAATCCAGATGTAACAACACGATTTTCAAATTAAAACATCTGAGTCGTGGACAAGAGAAATAACAACACCCCTCCAACATCACCAGTTTTTTCAAAGATCTTATGTTATCTCGCAGAAGTTTGTCCGTACGAGGTAGTGCAAACAATGTTCCCATTGTTCAAAAAACACTGAATTCACATGTACTTTCCCCTTACTGTAATTCATAATTAACACTTATTGTGTCGATGGGAAATATTTCATTTCAAAAACAAAAAACAAATGCTGCGAAAAATAAAATACCAACTGATCCAACAAAATCGACGTGTGTATAAAACTCACATATGTTAATCTGTAAACACATCAGTACAATCGAGTCGTCGACATCGCTTTAGTGGAGAAATGAATGAGATGATAGACGATACCCTGACTTACTGAATCTTACGATACATATCACATCTCATAACCATCTATGCCATGCGTATTCTTCTACAGTCAATTCAGTGATTATGCAGTATTTCTGCACTAATTTATTTTTCTGCGTTGAAAATCTGATGACAGCTACAGAACATAATGCCTTCTCACATTATTTCACAAATACTAGGCAACTTTTCCAAATTCTAGGATGTCCTAACATAGCAGAACATAGACCCAACCCTTATTAAACATTTTGTAACTTATCATGCCGTAGAAGATCCATTTAAAGACAAAGTGCACATTTTTAATTAAAATATTACATTGGCTTTAATGTATTTGCATAATATTCAGATCAGAACTAGTTTTTTTTTCAAAAAATAACATAAATATATTTTATGTACAATTTAAATTATGGACAGAAAGAGACTTCGTACAACAATCTTTACTCTCAGCATCGCCAACCAGTGCATATCTATCTAAGTCCAATCATCCTCGAACAGTTAGTACACTATTCAGCGGTGAATTAGCATAAAGCCCAGACACATTTACATTACAAAATTCTTTCATCTTCGCGACCAGTCATTTAGACTTCCATTTCGACATGCGAATGGGTTCTCATGTGCAGGATCACACCTGTTATTGTTGCACTGTAACGTTGATAGCTAATCAGGTCTGAACTAAGAAAGAGCAAGGAATATCAATTGTATAATAAATAAAATTCACCATCGACCTTTAATCTCAAACGTCAAATTAGTGATTAATAAGTTTTACAACTTAGGAGATTTAAAAATATCGAATTTACTTCACATATCGCCCTTAGGTAGGACCAATCTACGTCCGGAGTTTCGGCGAGGTCAATTGTGCGAATAACATTTCTCAAAAGATTTCCTGCCGACCCTCTCGAGTGAGAACAAGTACTGAAATCAGGCTGTGCAACTTTGTCCTTAGACTCACGCGTTCCATCTCTGAAAGAAGATCTTACAACCAGAAAGGCCTCGAGTCGCCTTCTTGCAGCGCGACATTGCGCGAAGATCACAGCGCCGCCGGAGCTGCAGGCGTACACTGCCTCGACCAGCACATAGGGAACGTAGACCTACGACCCGCGGCGGCCCACGCAGCGGAAGTTGGCGATAGGGCACACGCCTCTTGGCAACACGGGTAAACGGCGCCCGTCTATCCTATTCTAAGCCGTTAGTCCTCGCCAGTTGCATGACGAGGATCCAGTCCGAACTGAGAGGATGTATCACATTGTGCCTCTTCGATAAAGCATTGATTGTCGTTTAATTGATTCCGGGGACTCAACTAGCTAGAGTCACAACTGTAAAAGAGTTTAGTGCACATGTCTCTTTTGGCGCTGCAGATGTGTGGCGGTGCACTCCTCCCTCGCTCTATGGCGAGATCCAGCGCCACTTACCCGTCGGTTTTATCCGAGAGTGTTCTCCAACCAGCAGAACCACCGCAGCATGGGAAACAAAGATCTAAAAGCTCCCGACCGGCCCTCCGACAATAGTGTGTAGAGTATTCGCGTGGTATGAAGAAGAATAGTGTGTGTGTGTGTAAGTGATGTTATATGCATTGAGAGATTAGCAACAGCAAAAGAGGAAGTGCAGTTGAATGAGAATTTCCCGCCGCGGCGTCCGTATTGTTAGGTTATCGTGACTCCGACATTCACCTCGAGTGTTGAGTCGGAGAAACCACGAAAAATTACCAGATCAGACACTGCCGGCGCACAGAAAAATATTACCTAACCAGCCAGCACTGAATTCAACACTAGCTGAAGGGCAAGCGGTATTAATAGGCGATCGGTAGATAACAAACTTTGAAATACACAAAGCCTTTTAATGCCTTTACGAACATTCCCCAATTATCAAGTCGCCCTGTCAAACCCAAATCTAATAATTAAATGCGTAAATAGCCAACTATTTAACAGACCACAAAGAGAATTATACATTGTTTAACATAAAACAATAATAAATCAATAGTTACAACTTTATGATAATTCAAACAATATTACTCAAGATATTAGACAAAAAATTACGTGTATTGACAGAAGTAGACAAAAATGTTTTCCACTTTTGAGACTTGCCGAGACTATGATGGTACAAACCCGATGCGAAAATGCTTTCGCGGCTAATGCCGGCATTTCAATTCGCAAGACGTGATTACTATGCACACCAGATCTTCTCTGTGGATCCATGATTACGCGCTCTTGAGACCTAACATGACCCATTGGAAGTCTGGGGCGAAAAATTTATGCTCCAAGCGATTGGGTTCTCCAATCACTCCGCTCAGACGCAGGAGCGGCATAGAATGATGATCGAGCGGAAGGAATAGAAGAAAGAAACGGGGACCAAGAGAACAAGCACATAGAGCACTGCGGTTAAATATCGCTCGTCCAGACATGCTTTTAGACCTTGGCTAGTTGAGAACGAGCCTATTCGAAATGTCTTTCCCACGCCGTTTCACTAACATATTCGGATCTACTTCTCTCCAAAAAAAGCAGCATCTACTGAACATATCGTTATATTTTATGTCATTTATTGCTACACACAAATAATGTAATAATATTTGATGATCATAGATTCATACTAACATTTTATCTGGATTTGTTTGCTTACCCAAATGAGATAGACAATTTTTAGGAACAATTTCATGAACATTATTTGTGTACAGTTTTCAAATGTTTATTGCTAGATAATAAAACTTATGCACCAATATGTCGAGATATATAATGTAGGTAGACTTAGAATGTACAATAGATACAACCGTAAAAATGTATCAAGATTCAAGCACATACCAATACTTAATCATCGAGATATGTACATCGTGTGCACTCTTCTCTTCCAGTAATATGACGAAAATATTCCGTAGCTCTGTAATAGTAATTTCACAATTTTCATGAAAATACAGATAGTCAACATCAATGTAATGTCGGCTGTGCATCGACTGTGTGTTTTCAAGGATGTATTACTGCCATCCACGGAATACTTTGTGACAACCCTTACTTTTGAAACACGTCCATTGATCTGGAGCGTGAGTTATGAGCTGCTAACCAATAACTCCGAAGTTAGCAACACATTAACAAAGAGCCTGAGGAGAGTATCCCTAAAATGGAAATAACACACTTTGTGCTCAGCACTATCAATAATTTATTTCCCCCAGGCATTACTCGTAAATGTTAAATATTGAAAAGAACAACGGCTTACGACACATTCAATACAGTAAAAATATATCTGCAATATTATTAATTTTCCTTTACTATATAGTTATAAGAGAATAGAATTGGAATTGGAAGCAAACTTCAACTCTCGAATTTTAGTCGCTAAATCTCGTAGCTTATCCGCAGTTTAAAAGTATCTTTATCTGTGAAACTTCGACATACTTCGATATCTATCGCATATTAGTATGTTTCCGAAAAAATATGTTAAACTTTATGCAGAACGAGAGTACTAAAGTTAATTTTGTAAACCCGAAAATCGGAAATTCTGTGTTGTTGGCGGTAGGTTGACGATATGGAAGATGTGCACGCGTAACCTTGTCAAATTAGAAGCGTTGCAACTCTAAATTCGTAAACAGACAGGAAGAGTCTAGTTCATGAGCTGTCTCTCAAGATTCACTAGTGTTTATGTTGGACACGATATTGAATCATCACTAGTGATAGTATAAGCATTATAATATCAACCTCCTTATTCTTCATCTATTCTGAGAAATGGATAATGGCATTCAGCTTGAAACTTAGTCATACCTAGATTTAATTTTGAAAACAATATGAATACATCCCCTTTCCCCTATACACCTCAGTTATTATATGTAAGACCACGCATAACAAAATATGAAATATTTCTACCAGCCATTGGATGGAAGCTTGAATAACACTCACTGAAGGCCCATAGCTCCTCAGAGGCATTAAAGATGAAAATTATGCTATTATCCTATTAACATATTATGTTTTCTATTAGTAAAATTGTGTTTTTGGCAAACTGCATACTTATTCCGGACAGCCCTTCAAAAAAAGAATATATTTGCAATTTAAGTGATTTGCTTTCTCAAAAATTATATATCTATTTTCAGCATATTAAATTAATTTTTTCTTGGGCTAAATTCTATTTTCCAAAAATCCAAATAAATATCATGTGAAAAGACAAAAATTGTATAGGATAATTTAAATACTTGTCATTATTCGTTAGGCACTGAAGATAGGTCAACAATGCAACCAAAAGCCGTTATGAAAAATAAACACGACAAACAACGCTCATATCTATTTACCCTATACATAGATGTTCAACGCTGTGAAACCACTGTATCATTCCTACAGTGTAATGAGGTTCCCCAAACTTCATCCTGTGTCAGCAGGCTGAAAGTTGAAAGCAAAGTTGAACCACGAATGCGAAGGGAACAACGGAGTGGGCGCAGTGGAAGGAAGGGTGTAGGAGAGGCGGAAGAGAGGAATGGGAGGCGAATGGGAGCGAATGGAGATGCCGGAATGGAATCTAAAATGGACGACGCGATGGGAGGCGGATGGGAGGCGGATGGGGAGGGCGGAAACATAAAGGACACAAAATAAGGCAAACAAAACACCCCCCAATGGGGAGGGCGCCCATCCACCAACAAAATAAAACGAGGAAAAGAAGACCGGGAAGCAGCGACATGCACCCCGAGGCGAAATGGAAGGGCGAATGGGGACCAGCGGAAGCATGATGAGGGCGAATGGGAACGGCGAATGGGGCGAGCGGAATGGGAAAGGGCGTTGAAATAGGAGAGGACGGCGGAGACGTGAGAGATGCAATGCGTGGCACGAGAAGCGAATCGCGCCCACCACCTTCACGCATTCACTCGACGGTCGCGCGAAGGACTGCGACGGGCGCGACCTCTTTCTAGCGCACGCCGCGCTCCGCACAAAAAGACATCGCGGCCTTTCCGCATGCTCCGCGCGCCGTCTTCGCCGCCGCCCGCCGCCACCGCCACCGCCGCCGCCACCGCCGCCTGGTGCCGCCCTGGGCGGGCCCGCGTGCGTGTGAACGCCGCCGCCGCCGCGCCGCACCGCTTGAAATGC
This sequence comes from Gryllus bimaculatus, assembly GCA_017312745.1. Taxonomy (NCBI): domain Eukaryota; kingdom Metazoa; phylum Arthropoda; class Insecta; order Orthoptera; family Gryllidae; genus Gryllus; species Gryllus bimaculatus. Next base: position 1,662,492 of record BOPP01000193.1, on the reverse strand, counting down.
GGGACGAACATTTGGCGCGCTCCACGTCTTGCCAAGCAACCTCCGCGCAAGCTCACTGAGAAGGTGCTACATGGTCACTGTCGTGTGGAGTTCAACTATTATAAAAAAGAGTCGGTGTCATCCAAACGATAAAATACTACACAATAACATACCTTTTGAGCTCTTTCGTCATTATATGGATATTGTATTACAAAATTTATTTAACACAGCTATATTTAGATAAATGTAACAAGTATTTATAAGTAGTTAAAGAAGTTTCAGATCAAGGAATTCATTGACCTTTCGAAAGCTTTACTAAACACTATTTCAAAAATTGAAATTCCATTATTTACAAGATCCATGTGCATTCTCCTCTTCAACAGTTTTGCAATCCTTCTAGTGACAATGATTTGCGATTGTGGGGTATTCGGACGCTTTCGAAGTTTTTCGTGATGGTTTGTAACATGTTCGTCTATTACTTCATCGAGTGTCTTGATATTTAAGGACAAGGGCAATATTTTGTTCTGAAACTTTTGTATAGCTCTGATGTGCATCTTCTTAAAACCCCATTGCTTAGCTCTGTAGGTCCACACAAGTTCAGAACTTGTAGATATATGAAAAGTTTGTTCTATATTTACATCTGAGATTGACATCCAAGCAGCCAATGTATTCTCTTATACCTACCATCAAAGTATTTGCAGTTATTTTCACGTGTTGTTTCCACCTCAGTTTTTAGTAGTGGCGGAATTTAGAATTAGTTATTTAGTTATTGAACTAGACTGAATTTATCGAGTGGAAAAGAATTATAGTTGGTGGTTGCTCTGATCGGTAGTGTTTCATGGTTTCTCCTATCATATCCAGGGTTGTACCTTACCAAACGCACCGTGCATGACCTTCCCGTCCTCATCCTTGCCCCTTTCTCTCTCCGTACAAACACATACACGCACATACACTCACACACACACACACACACTTGCATTCATGTGCAATACATTGCCACACATGTCGATAGACCAGTCGGGAGCTTAGAGCGTTTAACATTGAGCGTTTAACACACAATACGTTTAACATTGAGAGTGCACTTCTATCCTTTATTGTTCTGTGGCTTAGAGCACATCCGGCTGGGGGCGGTAACCGGTTTGTGTAGATACCTCGAAAGGGAACTCCCAGAAACATACGTGTAGGTTTATCATTGTCACACATCAATTGATATTGGGGTATTTGTAAGGAAAACGCGCAGTTCGAGACCCGGCAGGCGTGCTCGGCCGGGACTTGAACCGGGAGTTGCGCCGTGGAAAGCGAGCACGGTAATCAACTCTTGGTTAAACACCAGGAGAACTAAATACTCACTCACTCACTATTCTCTTGTAACCACTTTCCTCGTCCATTGCATCCATCTTAGCGGACTAGCTATGCAGGCAGAGAGTGTTATTCTGGCTCGTGCGCTCGGTCTGTCCTTCATGAGAGCGAGAAGTTGTGCTGGGAGGCGGTAGCAGTTGCGGAGGGCGCCGGTTCAACGGAACTTCTTTCATTGGCGCAGCACGTGGCTTGAATGGGTTCACCGCACGCCATTGCCTCTTGTAATTAGGTCATTACTATGTAACACATGTAGTTTACTCTTCTCCATTCCCTCTATCCCCTGTAATACAAACTCGATTCTATCACGATTATAAAGATGTGTCACTCCCCACGGATCTTATTTCTCTTAAGAATTTAGACATTCTAACGAACATTTCAGTGGTAATTCAAACCCAAAAAGTATAAATTGAACACGTTGTAAAGAAGACTCATGGTTTCTTTTACACAATTCAGCATTCACAATGTTTGATGAAAACTACACTCCAGAATAGCGCTCCTTTGTTGTACGCAAATGGTGACAGAGCCGTTATTTCGCACAAACTATTACTTTACTATTTCTGCTACAACAAAGCAGAGTTTGATTTGTAACATGGCTAAGAGTCCCATTAAATCGTAAGAATTGAACTAAAAGGATAGTTATAAAAATTGCACATGTATCTCCTAAATCGTTTATTAAAGATACCAATTTTTCAAACAATTAGTTCCTGAAATGACTTATTACGTGTTCCTCAGAAGCACTTTCACTTCTCTCCGTTTACGAACTTACATTACTTTATTAGTGGGTAAATATTAGTTAATAACCTTTTGCGCTGCAGTACAGAGACCATAGTTGTTTGGTTTTAGAAAAATCAGAATATATTTCGTTTATTTTAATCGTTAATTCTGTTTAATCTTAAACTTTTACTAAGAGTGGCGCACATCATTAGATTATTATTATCATTTTAACTATGTTGTTATCACTGTTACTATTAATCTCTCTCCATTGCTAATTCTGTGTTTCGCACTACCACACAAAAGTGGGTCGGTTTTCAAATTAAATTTCACAATTCTTCGAAATGCTTATCCTCGTATATCCCATTTCTTACGCCAACAAGAACCTGCGATTTACCTCTGAAGATGCCTGCTGTGAATGCACACGCTGTCTCCCGGAGGTTGTATACTCAGCTTTGGTCCCTTTAAAAATGAAAGTGAATGGAGGGGCAGAGCGAATGTTTAGATAACGTTATGAGTTTTCCGGCTTCTGGAAATATCTCTTGAGGTTCAGTTTGATGTGAGGATTTCGGTTTGCCTTCTGACCGCTGCTGCGGAATAAATAGTTCGTTTGGAAATCCGGAAGGGTGACGTTTCGAGAACTGGCAACGCCGCGGAGTAAACAGCAGGACTGCGTTTGGCGAGATGGTTTCACACGTGGCCTGAGAAACCCATAACCCTAACGTTACACGTGAAACGAAGTTAGCCACGAAGCTAGAGACATAATAATATATACAAGTATAAATATCTATGACAATCAAGGAATCACCAATGTCTTTAATTAAAATCGGCAAACTTAGGCTCTGAATTAGTTGCTGACATTGGAAACTCAATTGCAAAATCAACTGTACTTAGCATATTTCTTGAATACGCACGCGTTAACTGTTTCATTCTAACATCCAAAGAAAGCTTTTCCACAAAATACATGCGGCAAAGAATATTTTCCAAACTTCGTTGCGGTGAAACCATTCGATGCAATATAAAACTATTTTGTGTGAGAAATTTACCCTTCCGCGCTGGAGCGGCAAATATATTTCATATTATTCTGTGAAAAGTTATGAAGATCAGTCAGCTTTGAAGCAAAATTAGTTTACGTTGTGAACGCTATTTTTTTTTATTTTCGTATTGTAGTGCAACGCAAGTATGTACCACATATTGCAGTGATAGTACTATTTGCAACGTTGTTCCTATGGTTGTACTGATCACACTTTCACACTCCTATTGTAATGGACCCTGTTCCATACTTGAATCACTATGTTCTATTTTTGCCACAAACCTACGGACTTTCATTTCCGTAGTATTTTGAAGGTTCTGTTTTGTAATCTCTCTCTATTAACGTTATTTGGATATAAATTATATTGTATGTGTCTAAGCCTCATGGTCGTACCGGGAAATGGATGAATGAATTGGATGATAGGTTATTATGAAGTTATGGTGTAAATAACGATGAAACAATGACGGAACAGGAGTCAGTGGAAATAGGATAACCCCGAAAATATCAACTGCAAACCAGTTTTGTCCGCCACAAGTTCAACGTAGATTTGTTTTTGTTATTTAAGGTCACATTACCATCTAGGTCATTAGCTACCACTATTACATTGAACGTTATGGTAACTGTGAAGATGACATAATGTGATGATGATAAGGGGTGAAAGGACGAACACAAATACATCCATGCCCGAGGCGGGACTCGGACCCGCGATCCTTCGGTCAGAGATCGCTACGGCACTCCTGCCATAGCGACCTCGGTCACCGGATCAGCTTCCATGTAGATTGACAGACATTTGAATCCCAGTTCCAGCCAGAAGGCGAACAGTTTGACAGCTACACCACGGGACGCCACTGTTATTTCCATAGACAATTCAAACAAGTTCTTGGCAAGTATTATAGACATTCTGCCATATGTATTTTCTCTGTAAAGTCGAGCTCTGACGCTAAACGTCTGAGGCAAGAAGTACGTCGCCATGCCTCCGCCATGCAGGCGCCAGCCATATCGTTGGATCTGGCTGGCGCCGCGCCTGTGGAACGGCGTGACATTTTCATGACCTTTAATGGGTGAAATGGGGCGATACTCAGGGCTGTCGTCGTGACTGCTTTAACGAATCATTTAATGAAATGTCTACATTGTTCCAAATGAATTAGGGTTTGCGACGCCAAAAGGTTTTCTATTTGCTTAATCTCTCGTCGATTGATCGGAGATTTTAGTTGTTTATTTCATAAAGTTCAATTTTTTAAATATATTTTTAAGTTCTTCAATTACAATGTGTTATTCGAAATAAAGTATTTTATGTGAATGAAGTATTTTAAATTTTAAGAAGCATAACAATTGAGGCGCACTGAACCAAAAGCTGGTTAGTGTAATAGTGATGAAATACAGAATTTGCATTTTTGACAGTATTTATGAAAACTTACACGTAAAAAGTTGAACATTTACAATGTTTGGTTGTGGGAATAAAAATACAGTATCAGGAGAGTTAAGAGATTGGGTCTTGTTTAAAATGATTCTGTCAAAGTCTTACCAGTACATCACGTCATGTGACTGCAGTCAGTGATTCATGGAGGAGTCAAAACATTATTATAAATAGTTATGTTTTGGATATTCCTTTCAATAAATTTCAGCATAGAAACTATTGATAATAATGTTTTAGAGCTAGGGCACATATACATGGAGTTTGATCATGATTTTTGTTTAAATCGAAAAGTTTATAAAAGTGCGGAAAAGGAGTACATATCTAATTTTTTACATTATTAGTTAATATTATGTTATAAATAGTTATAATTTCTCATCATTGTTCTCTCAGTGAACGAAACTTGAATAAACTTATCTGATTTTTGCTATAATGCTTAAATATTGGAAACAGTTCAGCATTTTTGAAAGGTTTAAATGTTTACATAAGATAGCAGGATACTTTTAAAAAGTACCTAATTTCGATTCATATTTTAATATCAAGAAGTATTTTCTGCTTTTCGTGGCAGTAACTTACTTGTTTTTATTTTTAGTCCCTCAATTGTGATTAATTAAAGCATTACGACGTTTCCTTGATTGTTTTGAATCATTTATGTAACGACTATTATGTAAGGTATAAAAATAAAATGAGATAATATTTACAAAGAAAATTTGTTAGCTATTGAGCCATTGGCATTGCTAGTGCTTCTACTGATTCAGGCAGGTGTAAAGACAGTCGACCTTCCTTAAAAACTTCCTTCTTAGTATAGTAATAGTCCTTCGAACTATGTAACTATCCCCATATCGCTTAACACATGATTGAAAAGAGGAATTTGTTTTGACAACGTGAAGGCAGTGTAGAAAAATCTCTGGAGCTTTTTTCTTTGTTGTTGAATCTAAAAATACAGCCACAGAAATTGGATTCCAGGCATCAGCTCACATCTACATCAATGCATGGGACCATTTTTAAAGTCTTTCGTTGGATCTAATGTACAATGACCTTCTTAACGTAACCTAATCAAATCAAACAAAACTATGTCTTCAGTTGAGAAGCCGCCCTTTAATAATTATTGGTCATTTAACTCGCCACCAACATCCTCAAAGAAAAGACCCAGAATTATAATTTATAATTATTCATATCACGTGAGTATTAAATTTATTAATACTGATGAATTCTACGTAAGGGATAAAGAAGTTGAGCCTCGGATTAATAGTACATTATGAAACGATGATGTAATAATGGGTTTTAATACGCAAGTGTGATATTACAATACGAGCGAATATCATAAGCCTCATACGAGTGTATTAATACCCATTGCATCGAGTTTCGTACCTTTTTATGACTTACGCTAACTTTTTTTAGTTATACTTTTGTATTGAATCGTTTTGTGTCAGTTGACATGCAGGATTCAGTTATGTAAAGGCCACGTAGCAGATACCTCGCTACCCTAGCCATCGCAGGTGGCGTTATATATTCAATTTAAGTAGAAAAAGAGAATTAGTGAAACAAATGGTAATGCACGGAATACCAAAACTGTTCCTCCTCTTAGTGTTGCTAGTCATTACTCAACAGCTATTCATATTTTAAAAAAACAACGTAGCATTATTTAAGTATATGAAATTGAGAATAAATTGCACAGAAAAACAACAATTGCACAGACTTTAATGTTGGAAGTGTATGACTGGTCCGAAAATAAATTTTAAACTTTGAAATTTCTAAACTTTAATAGATTTTAATTAAAATCGTAACTATACCATATTTTATAGCAAAAGCTTAAATCAAAAAATACAGCCCTTTCCCAAAAAATTTTGACAATGTCACGGCTTTGATAGTTGTTGTAGTTGTAGTTGACTGTTGATGAAATAACTAAATCTCTCACTCCTCCCGCATATAATAAAAATGGATGCTCAAAACACATGCGCAGGAAAGGAAGCTACTTTTCCTGACCAGAAGCATTGTAAAGGACTACCTCAGCAGTTTATGAGTTAATCAAGGAAAACTGGAAGAAAACACTTATCGATATGAGAATCACCGTTCCAAGGTCTTATTTGGCTATCAGGAGACGCATCAGGGTGTCGTTATTGTCAATAACTACGCCCTCATGAACGTCGCAGAAAGGAGACCGAAACGTTGGCACCTGTGTCCTGGACGCGGCGTCTCCCGGACAGACTCCGGCCGCGGACGCCTACGCTCTCACCGTTCCACGTTCTTTACGGGTGCTTTTTGCCTGTTGCAGCAGCGTTCGCCCTGCTGGTGCTGGCGGCGAGGAGCAGCGGGGCGGCAGCGTCGACGGCGCGCAGAAGGGAGACGCTGTTGGAAGACGACCGGGTGGAGCCTGAAGGCCCCGGCCGCAAGCACTGCCCGCCCACCGCCGCCGAACCCCCGCCCCCCGGCCGCGTCGACTCCTCCAAGCAGTTGGCAGACCTGCGACGCCTCATGAAGCGCCACAACCACGAACTAGGGCTGCCGCTCGACGCCTACATCATCACTTCCAATGACGAGCATCAGGTAAGCACGATGACTTGGCTTCAATTATGGAAGTGTCAGGGGTCTAGGGCCCTCCGATCGTCTTGCCTTTTGTTTAGGCCATACCTCTCCAACTGCCAGGTTCTACGATAACAATTTGAGATATAACTGACAAAAGTAACGTACCGAAAATAAATTAGCCTTAAAATAATTCCTCATGAAGAGTAAAATTTGTTTTAAAAATTGCACAAAAAATATTTGGTTTAAATGGCAATTATTTTTCGCAATTTTTAAAATACCCGTGAAAAATATTATTATCCATCTTCCACGTTTGAAATATACTGGCACGAACACAACATTCCGAGATTTTCGTGTCATTGTACTATCATAATTTTGAGGAACATTTACACCAATCTCTTAATCAAAGTTATCCCGCGTAAGTTTCATGAATGAACAATTGCAATGAATTAAGTCAAATGTAATGTTACATTTTACTTATATTGAATCATTGAAGAAACACCCCCTCTAAAGATAAAAATCGTTACTAAAATAGTACATTTTATCAGAAAAATATAGCAGTACTATAATACGCAGATATATTATATTTATGCCCATAATAAAAATGAATACTAGAAAATTGAAGTTCTAGAAATATGCATTTGCTTTTATAGATTCGAAACGGTGTTCTTCCCAACTGTGGGAAGATATTTGGGAAAATAACAATACGACTTCAAGGGCGAAAGTATCATAATTTGGCTGGTAACCAAAATTATTATGAAACTTTTAAAATCTATTACACATCTTGAGTCTGTAGATCTACAATGACAAGGATTTTCTGTATAAAACTTTTGAAAATTGCATCTGCCCCCACTCCTGCCCGCCTCAACCGGTCATGTACACTACGACTTCCGTTGGTATCCCCCTAAAAATTACTTACCGCTTCAGAAACGTAGTGGAAACACACATTCCAAAAGGAAAATGCGACTTCCAACTGCACTAAACAGCACTATCCATCGCTGCGCTCAAAATATGCGCTGCGACGTTTTTTGCATATTATCACCAGAACAATTTGCTTACGTCTCAGCCAAGTGCTTGGTCTCAATATTTCAATTTTAAGGTATTATTAATGTTTATATAATGCACATAAATATGCAAATTATACGAGCTATCATAGGGAACATCGAGCATTCAAACAACTTACTTGCTGAGTTGACTGAGAATTTCATCCGCAAAGTTTACATGATACGTTTAAAAATTCAGTGTTCAATGAGAATGAGACTAGCGACTTCTTTTAAGAGTCCCTTCTCATATCCCTGGAAAATATTAAAAAACAAAATTAAGCGTTTTTAGAGAAAATGTTTTTTTTATAAATTGCTTTAATTTCACATGCTAATTACGTAACTGTAATTTCCAGCAGTTCACAAAATCGTTTTGTGTAACTTGAAAAAGTCATATACAATTTTTTTGTACAAAAGGTAATTTTGGAGAACATACTTTCACGAAGGTAAAAGTCTAATCAATTTTATAGTTTTGAAATACTAAATTTATGCAATTCTAGGACCATATTTTTACCGTCCCTGGTTTACATACCAGGAGAATATTTTTCAAAAAATTGAACGGGTTTGCATATCCTGGCCCAGCAAGTCGATCAAGTCAGAGATCGATCCATCAAGTCGATCAAGTGAAGGATTGACCCAGCAAGTCGATCAAGTGAAGGATCGACCCAGCAAGTCGATCAAGTGAGGGACCGACCCAACAAGTCGAGCAAGTGGGAGATCGACCCAGCAAGTCGAAGAAGTGGGAGATCGACCCAGCAAGTCAAGCAAGTGGGGGATCGACCCAGCAAGTCGATAAAGTGGGATCGACCCAGCAAGTCGATAAATGGGGGATCGACCCAGCAAGTCGATAAAGTGGGGGTCGACCCAGCAGTCATACAAGGGGGAATCGACCCAGCAAGTCGCATAAAGTGGGGATCGACCCAGCAAGTCGATAAAGTGGGCAGGATCGATCCAAGCAATCGAAAAGTGGGGCATCTGACCACCAAGTCGATTAAAGTGGGGATCGACCCAGCAAGTCGACCAAGTGCGGGGATCGACCCAGCAAGTCGACCAAGTGGGGGATCGACCCAGCAAGTCGACCAAGTGGGGGATCGACCCAGCAAGTCGACCAAGTGGGGGATCGACCCAGCAAGTCGACCAAGTGGGGGATCGACCCAGCAAGTCGACCAAGTGGGGGATCGACCCCAGCAAGTCGACCAAGTGGGGGATCGACCCAGCAAGTCGACCAAGTGGGGGATCGACCCAGCAAGTCGACCAAAGTGGGGATCGACCCAGCAAGTCGACCAAGTGGGGGACTCGACCCAGCAAGTCGACCAAGTGGGGGATGCGACCCGAGACAGTCGACCAAGTTGGGGAATCGAACCCAGCAAGTCGCGAACCACAGTGGGGATCGACCCCTGCAAGCGACCAAGTGGGGCATACGACCCAGCAAGTCGACCAGTGGGTGACTCGACCCAGCATAGTCGATCAAGTGGGGGATCGAACCCAGCAAGTCATCAGATGGGGATCGACCAGCAAGTCATAAAGTGGGAGGGATGACCCAGCAAGTCAAGCAAGTGCGGGGATCGACGCCACAGTCGACCACGAGTGGGGCCATCACCCAGCCAGGACGGTCCATAGTGGTACGCGGCATCGACCCAGCAAGTAGTCCAATGAGGATCGAGCCCAGCAAGTCAACCAAGTGGGGATCGAGAACCCAGCAAGTCAGTCCAAGTGGGGGATCAGACCCAGCAAGTCGAGCAAGTGCGAATCGACCCAGCAAGTCGAGCAAAATGGGCGTGAGCGAGCCAGATCAGGTCGATCAAGTGGGGATCGACCCTGGCAAGTCAATCAAGTGGGGGACTCGACCCAGCATGTCGAGCAAGGTGGGGGATTCGATCCAGAATGTCGAGCAAGTAGCGGGATCCGACCCAGCAATCGAGAAAGAGCGGCGAGTCGGCCCAGAAAGCCGAATCAAAGTGCGGGCGATCGACCCCAGCAAGTCGACCAAGCCAAGTGGGGGATCGACCCAGCAAGTCGACCAAGTGGGGGATCGACGCAGCAAGTAGTCCAAGTGGGGGATAGACCCAGCAAGTCAACCAAGTAGGGGATCGACCCAGCAAGTAGTCCAGGTGGGGGATCGACCCAGCAAGTCGAGCAAGAGGGTGATCGACCCAGCAAGTCGAGCAAATTGGTGATCGACCCAGCATGTCGATCAAGTGGGGGATCGACCCTGCAAGTCGATCAAGTGGGGGATCGACCCAGCAAGTCGAGCAAGTGGGTGATCGACCCAGCAAGTCGAGCAAGTGGGTGATCGACCCAGCAAGTCGACCAACTAGGGTCCATCAGTCAGTCCGTCCGTCATTCCGTCTGTCCGTCCGTCAGTTCGTTTGTTAGTCCGTCCGTTAAGCCGTTCGTCCGTCAGGACGTCCGTTTGTCCGTCAGGTCGACCGTTTGTCGACTGATAGTCCGTCAAGCCGACTGTCCGTCCGTCGGGCCGACTGTTTGTCGACTGTTTGTCCGTCAAGCCGACTGTCCGTCCGTCAGGCCGACTATCCGTCCGTCAGGCCGACTGCCCGTCCGTCAGGCCGACTGCCCGTCCG
>BOPP01000193.1:1618265-1651826 GCA_017312745.1 Gryllus bimaculatus | reverse complement strand
ACACAACTTCGTGCGGAGAAAACCATTCGATGCATACTAAAAAACTATTTTTTGTGAGAAATTTACCCTTCCGCGCTGGAGCGGCAAATATATTTCATATTATTACTGTGAAAAGTTATTGAAGATCAGTCAGCTTTGAAGCAAAAATTAGTTTTACGTTGTGAAAACGCTATTTTTTTTTATTTTCGTATTGTAGTGCAACGCCAAGTTATGTACACATATTGCAGTATAGCTACCTATTTGCAACGTTTTCCTATCGGTGTACTGATCACACTTTCACACTCCATATTAGTAATGACCCTGTTCCATACTTGAAGCACTATGTTCTATTTTGGGCCAACAAACCTACGACTTTCATTTCCCTAGATTTTTGAAATCTGTTTTGTAAATCTCTCTCTATAAGTTATGATATAAAAATTAATATTGTAGTGTCTAAGCCTCATGCGTCGTACCGTGAAATGGATGAATGAATTGGATGCATAGTATTAATGAAGTTTGTGTAAATAACCCGATGAAACAATGGACGGAACCAGGAGTCAGTGGAAATAGGATAACCCCGAAAATAGCAACTGCAAAACCAGTTTTGTCCGCCACAAGTTCAACGTAGCATTATGTTTTTGCTTATTGTAAGCGTCACATTACCATTCTAGGTCATTAGCTACCACTATTACATTGAAACGTTATGGTAACTGTGAAGATGACATAATTGATTGATTATTAAGCGCGGTGAAAAGGACGAACACAAATACATCCATGCCCGAGGCGGACTCGCGCACCCGCGATATCCTTCGCTCAGAGTCGCTTTACCGGCCACTCCTGCCATAGCGACCCTCGGTCACGCGGATTTCAGCTTCCATGTAGATTGACAGACATTTTGAATCCCAGTTCCAGCAGAAGCGAAACAGTTTGACAGCTACACCACGGACCCCACTGTTATTTCCATAGACAAGTCAAACAAAGTTCTGCGCAAGTATTATAACATTCTGCCATATGTATTTTCTCTGTAAAGTCCGAGCTCTGCACGCTAAACGTCTGAGCACAGAAGTACGTCGCCATCGCCTCCCCACCATGGCAGGCGCCAGCCATATCGTTGCGATCTGCGCTAGCCGCCGCGCCTGTGAAACGGCTTCACGACGTGACATTTTCATGACCTTTAATGCGTGAAATGGGAGCGATACTTCAGGCTGGCGTACTGACTGCTTAACGAATTCATTTAATGAAATGTCTACATTCTGATTCCAAATGAATTCAGGATTTGCGACGCCAAAAGTTTTCTATTTGCTTAATCTCTCGTCGATGGATCGGAGAGTTTTAGTTGTTACTTCATTAAAGTTTCAATTTTTAAATATATTGCTTTAAGTTCTTCAATTACAAATGTGTTATTCGAAAAAAATATTTTATGGTGCAATGAAGTATCTTTTTAAATTTTAAGAAGCATAACAATGAGGCCACTGAACCAAAAGCTGGTTAGTGTAAATATGCATGAAATACAGAATTTGCATTTTGACAGTATTTATGAAAACTTACACGTAAAAAAAAGTTGAACATTTACAATTTGGTTGTGGAATAAAAAGTACAGTATCAGGAGAGTTAAGAGATTGGTCTTGTTTAAAATGATTCTGTAAAGTCTTACCAGTACATCACCGTACATGTGACTGCAGTCAGTGCATTCATCGGAGAGTCAAACATTATTAATACAATAGTTATGTCTTTTGCGCGACTATTTCTCCTCTTCAATAAAATTTTCAGCATAGAAACTATTATAATAATGTATTTAGAGCTAGGGCACATATACATGGCAGTTTGGATCATGATTTTTGTTTAAATCGAAAAGTTTATAAAAAAAGCGAAAAGGGATTACATATCTAATTTTTACATTATTAGTTAATATTATGTTATAAATAGTTATAATTTCTCATCATTGTTCTCTCAGCTAACAAACTTGAATAAACTTATCTATTTTTGCTATTTAATGCTTAAATATTGGTTCCGAAAACAGTTCAGCAACCTTTTTTGAAAGCTAAATGTTTACATAAGATTAGCAGGATACTTGGAAAAAACCTAATTGCCGAATTCATTGTATTTTAATATCAAGAAAGTAATTTTCTGCTTTTCTGCAGTAACTTACTTGTTTTTATTTTTAGTCCCTCAATTGTGATTTAATCAAACGCATTACGACGTTTCCATGCATTGTTTAATTCATTTATGCTAACGCACTATTATGTAAGGAGTATAAAAATAAAATGAATAATATTTACAAAGAAAATTTGTTAGCTATTGAGCCCAAATTGGCCATGCTAGTGCTTTTACCTGATTCAGGCAGGTGTAAAGACAGTCGCACCGTTCCTTAAAAACTTCCTTCTTAGATATAGTAATATCCTTCGAACTAGTAACTATCCCCATATCGCTTAACACATGGTATGAAAAAGAGGAATTGTTTTGACAACGTGAAGCCAGTGATAGAAAAATCTCTGGACTTTTTTGCTTTGATGTTTGAATCTAAAAATACAGCCACAGAAATTGGATTCCAGCATCACTCACATCTACATCAATGCATGGACCATTGTTAAAGTCTTCTCGTTGGATCTAATGTACAATGACCTTCTTAACGTACCTAATCAAACAAACAAAAAACTATGTCTTCAGTTGAGAAGGCCGCACCTTTAATAATTATTGGTCATTTAAACTCGCACCAACATCCTCAAAGGAAAAGACCCAGAAATTATACATTTATAATTATTTCATAATCACTGAGTATTAAATTTATAATACTGATGAATTCTACGTAAGGAATAAAGAAGTTGAGCCTCGATTAATTAGTACATTTATGAAACATGATTAATAATGGCGTTTTAATACGCAAGTGTTATATTACAATACGAAGCGAATATCATAAGCCTCATTACGAGTGTATAATAACCCAGTGCATCGAGTTTCGTACCTTTTATGACTTACGCTAACTTTTTTTAGTATACTTTTGGATTGAATCGTTTTGTGTCAGTTACATGCAAGATTCAGTTTGCTAAAGGCCACGTTAGCATACCTCCGCTACCCTAGCCATCGCAGGGTGCGTTATATATCAATTAAGTAAGAAAAAGAGAAATTAGTGAACAACATGTAATGCCACGCGAATACCAAAACTGTCCTCTCTTAGTGCTTGCCTAGTCATACTCAACAGCTATTCATATATGTAAAAAAACAAACGTAGCATTATTTATAAGTATATGAAATTGAGAATAAATTGCCACAGAAAAAACAAACAATTGCACAGACTTTTAATGTTGGAAGTGTATGACTGTCCGAAAATAAATTTTAAGACGTTGAAAGTTCAAACTTAATTAGATTAAATAAAAATACTAACTATACCATATTTATAGGCAAAAGCTTTAAATCAAAAAAATACAAGCCCTTTCCCAAAAAATTTTGACAATGTCACGGCTTTGATAGTTGTTTAGTTGTTAGTTGACTGTGATGAAATTAACTAAATCTCTCCACTCCTCCCGCATATAATAAAAAAATGGAATGCTCAAAAACACATGCGCTCAGGAAAGAAGCCTACTTTTCCTGACCAGAAAGCATTGTAAAGACTACCTCAGCAGCTTTATGAGGTTAATCAAGAAAAACTGGAGAAAACACTCTACTCGATATTCGCAGAATCACCTTCCAAGTCTTATTTTGGCTATCAGAGACGCATCAGGGTGTCGTTATTGCTCAATAAACTACGCCCTCAGAACGTTCGCAAGAAAGGAGACCGAAACTGGCACCTGCTGTCCTGGACGCGGCGTTCCTCCCGACAGACTCCGCCGCGGAACGCCTACGCTCTCACCGTTCCACGCTTCTTTACGGGGCCTTTTTGCCTGTTGCACAGGCGTTCGCCCGCCTGCTGGTGTGCAGCGAGGACAGCGGGGCTCGCAGCGTCGACGGCGCGCAGAAGGAAGCTCTTGGAAGACGACCGGGTGGAGGCCTGAAGCCCCGGCCTTCAAGCACTGCCCGCCCACGCGCCGACCCCCGCCCCCCGCGCGTCGACTCCTCCAAGCAGTTGGCAGACCTGCGACGCCTCATGAAGCGCCACAACCACAACTAGCGGCTTGCCGCTCGACGCCTACATCATCACTTCCAAAATAGACGAGCCATCAGGTAAGCACGATGACTTGGCTTCAATTATGAAGTGTCAGTCTAGGCCCTCGCGATCGTCTTAAGCCTTTTGCTTTAGGCCATACCTCTCCAACTGCCAGGTTCTACGATAAAACAATTTGAGATATAACTGACAAAAATAACGCTACCGAAAATAAATTAGCCTCTAAAATAATTCCTCATGAAGAGTAAAAATTTGTATTTAAAAATTGCACAAAAAAATATTTGGTTTACAATGGCAATTTTTGTCGCAATTTTTAAAAGAACCAGTGAAAAATATTCATTATACCACTTCCACGTTGAAATAATACTGCACGAACACAACATTCCGAGATTTTCGTGTCATTGTACATCATAATTTGGAGGAACATTACACCAATCTCTTAATCAAAGTTATCCCGCGTAAGTGTCATTGAATTGAACAATTTGCCAATGAATTAAGTCAAATGTATGTTACTTTTCACTTATATTGAATCATTTGAAGAAAACACCCCCTCTAAAGATAAAAATCGTTACTAAAATAGTACATTTTATATCAGAAAAAATATAAGCATTACTATAATACGCAGAATATTATATTTATGCCCATAATAAAAATGAATACTAGAAAATTGAAGTTCTAGAAATATGGGCATTTGCTTTTATAGATATCGAAACGGTGTCTTCCCAACTGTGGAAAGATATTTGGGGAAAATAACCAATACGACTTTCAAGGCGAAAGTATCATAATTGGCCGGTAAACCAAAATTATTATGAAACTTTTTAAAATCTATTACACATCTTGAGTCTGTAGATCTACAATGACCAAGGATTTTCTGTATAAAACTTTTGAAAAATTGCCATCTCCCCCACTTCCTCCCGCCTCAACCGGTCATGTACACTACGACTTCCGTTGGTATCCCCTAAAAATTACTTTACCGCTTCAGGAAACGTAGTGGAAACACACATTCCAAAAGGGAAAATGCGACTTCCAAACTCACAAACAGCACTATCCATCGCATGCGCTCAAAATATGCGCTGCGACGTTTTTTGCTATTATCACCAGAACAATTTGCTTACGGTCTCAGGCCAAAGTGCTTGGTCTCAATATTTCAATTTTAAGTATTATTAATGTTTATTATAATGCACATAAAAATGCAAATTATACGAGCTATCATAGAACATCGAGCATTCAAACAACTTACTTGCTGAGTTGACTGAGAATTTCATCCGCAAAGTTTACATTGATACGCTTTAAAAATTCAGTGTTCAATGAGAATGCAGATAGCGACTTCTTTTAAGAGTCCCTTCTCATATCCCTGGAAAATATAAAAAAACAAAATAAGCGTTTTTAGGAGAAAATGTTTTTTTATAAATTGCTTTAATTTTCAACATGCTAATTACTTAACTGTTAATTTCCAGCAGTTCACAAAATCGTTTTGTGTAACTTGAAAAAGCTCATATACAATTTTTTTGCTACAAAGGGAATTTTGGAGAAAACATACTTTCACGAAGGTAAAAGTCTAATCAATTTTTATAGTTTTGAAATACTAAATTATGCAATTTCTAGCGACCATATTGTACCCCGTCCCTGTTTACATTACCAGGAGAATATTCTCTCTTCAAAAAATTGAACGGGTTTGCATATCCTGGCCCAGCAACCGGCATCCAAGTCAGAGATCGATCCCATCAAGTCGATCAAGGAAAAGGATTGACCAGCAAGTCGATCAAGTGAAGATCGACCCAGCAAGTCGATCAAGTGAGGGACCGACCCAACAAGTCGAGCAAGTGGGATCGACCAGCAAGCTCGAAGAAGTGCCGAGATCGACCCAGCAAGTCAAGCAAGTGGGGGATCGACCAGCAAGTCGATAAAGTGGGATCGACCCAGCAAGTCGATAAAGTGGGGATCGACCCAGCAAGTCCGATAAAGTGGGGGATCGACCCAGCAGTCAAGCAAGTGGGGGAATCGGGACCCAGCAAGGTCCGCATAAAGTGGGGATCGACCCAGCAAGTCGATAGAAGTGGGGGATCGACCAAGCAATCGAAAAGTGGGGCATCGACCACCAAGTCGATTAAAGTGGGGGATCGGACCCAGCAAGTCGACCAAGTGCGGGATCGACCCAGCAAGTCGACCAAGTGGGGGATCGACCCAGCAAGTCGACCAAGTGGGGGATCGACCCAGCAATGTCGACCAAGGGGGATCGACCCAGCAAGTCGACCAAGTGGGGGATCGACCCAAGCAAGTCGACCAAGTGGGGGAATCGACCCCAGCAAGTCGACCAAGTGGGGGATCGACCCAGCAAGTCGACCCAATGGGGATCGACCGGCGAGCACAAGTCGACCAAAGTGGGGATCGGACCCAGCAAGTCGACCAAGTGGGGGACGACCCAGCAAGTCGAACCAAGTGGGGGAGCGAACCCAGCAAGTCGACCAAGTTGGGAGAATCGAACCCAGCAAGTCGAACCAAGTGGGGATCGACCCCAGCAAGCGGACCAAGTGGGGCATACGACCCAGCAAGTCGACCAGTGGGTGATCGACCCAGCAAGTCGATCAAGTGGGGGATCGAACCCAGCAAGTCATCAATGGGGGATCGACCAGCAAGTCGATAAAGTGGGGGATCGACCCAAGCAAGTCAAGCAAGTGGGGGATCGACCCAGCAAGTCGACAAGTGGGGCATCGATCCCAGCCAAGTAGTCCAAGTGGCATCGACCCAGCCAAGTAGTCCAAGTGGATCGGGATCGACCCAGCAAGTCAACCAAAGTAGGGATCGACCCAGCAAGTAGTCCAAGTGGGGCGGATCGACCCAGCAAGTCTAGCAAGTGGCTGATCGAGCCAGCAAGATTCGAGCAAATGGCGTGATCGACCCACATGTCGATCAAGTGGGATCGGACCGCAATCAATCAAGTGGGGGATCGACCCAGCATGCGAGCAAGTGGGATCGATCCAGAATGTCGGAGCAAGTGGGGATCGGACCCCAGCAAGTCGAGCAAGTAGCGGATCGGCCCCAGCAAAGTCGATCAAGTGGGGATCGACCCAGCAAGTCAGACCAAGTGGGGGACGACCCAGCAAGTCGCAGCAAGTGGGGGATCGACCCCAGCAAGTCGACCAAGTAGGATCGACCAAGCAAGTCGACCAAGTGGGGATCACCCAGCAAGTCAACCAAAGTGGGTGGATCACCCAAGCAAGTCGACCAAGTAGGGGATCGACCCAGCAAGTCGACCAAGTAGGGATCGACCCAGCAAGCGATCAAGTTGGAGGGATCACCCAGCAAGTGGATAAAGTGCCCGGGATGACCCAGCAAGTCGACCAAGTTGGGGGATTGACCCGGCAAGTCGATCAGCTGGCGGGATCGACCCAGCAAGTTCGACCAAGTGGGATCGACCCAGCAAGCGACCAAGTGGGGACCGACCCAGCAAGTCGACCAAGTGCGGGGATCGACCCAGCAAGTCGACCAAGCTTGGGGCGATCGACCACAGCAATCGACCAACAGTGGGGATCGACCCCTAGAAGTCAACACAGTAGGAGGATAGACCCAGGCAAGTCGACCAAAGTGGGGATCGACCCAGCAAGTCGACCAAAGTGGGCATCGACCCAGCAAGTTAGTTCCAAGTGGGCATCGACCAGCAAGGTAGTCCAAGTGGGGAGATCGACCCAGCAAGTAGTCCAAGTGGGGATCGACCCAGCAAGTAGTCCAAGTGGGGATCGACCCAGCAAAGTAGTCACAATGGGATCGACCCAGCAAGTAGTCCAAGTGGGATCGACCCAGCAAAGTAGTCCAAGTGGGGATCGACCAGCAATCGAGCAAGTGGGTGATCGACCCCAAGCAAGTCGAGCAAATGGGGGCAATCGACCCAGGCATGTCGATCAAGTGGGGGATCGACCCTGCAAAGTCAAGCAAATTGGTATCGACCAAGCATGTCGAGCAAGTTGGCGGATCGATCCCAGAATGTCGAGCAAGTGGAGGATCGACCAAGGAAGTCGAGCAAGTTAGGCGGATCGGCCCCCAGCCAAGTGATACAAGTGGGGGATCACCAGCAAGTCCACCAAGTGGGGGAATCGCACCCAGCAAGTCCGATAAAGTGGGTGATTGGGACCAAGCAAGTCGCACCAAGTGCGTGATGACCAGCAAGACGACCAAGTGGGGGAAATCGACCCAGCAAGTCCGACCAATTGGCGGCATCGACCCAGCAAGTCAACCAATGGGGATCGACCAGCAAGTCGACCAAGTGGGGATCGACCCAGCAATGTCGGACCCAAGTCGGGATCGACCAGCAAGTCGACCAACGTGGGAATCGACCCAGCAAGTCGACAAGTGGGGATCGGACCCAGCAAGTCAACCAAGAGGGATAGACCCAGCAAAGTCGACCAAGTGGGGATCGGACCCAGAGCAAGTCGACCAAGAGTGGGCATCGACCCAGCAAGTAGTCCAAAGTGGAGGGATCGACCCAGCAAGCTCAACCAAGTACGGGATCGACCCAGCAATAGTCCAAAGTGTGGATCGACCCAGCAGTCGCAAGCAAAGTGGGTGATTCGACCCAGCAAGTCGAGCAAATGGGTGATCGACCCCAGCATGTCGATCAGTGGGCGATCGACCCTGCAAGTCGCATCAAGTGCGCGGATCGACCCAGCAAGTCGAGCAAGTAGGGGATCGGCCCAGCAAGCACCGATCAGTGTGAGGGATCGACCCAGCAAGTCGACCAAGTAGGGATCATCCAGCAATCGACCAAGTAGCGGATCGACCCAAGCAAGTCGAGCAAGTGGTGGGATCGAACCCAGCAAGTCGATAAAGTGGGGAATCGAACCAGCAAGTCGATAAAAAATGGGTGATGGACCCAGCAACGTCGACCAAGTGAGGGATCGACCCAGCAAGTCGACAAGTGGGGGATCGACCCAGCAAAGTCGACCCAAGTGGGATCGACCCAGCAAGCGACCAAGTGGCGGGGGATCGACCGCAGCAAGTAGTCCAAGTGGGGGATAGACCCAAGCAAGTCAACCAAGTAGGGGATCGAAACCCAGCAAGTAGTCCAGCGTGGGGGATCGAACCCAGCAATCGAGCAAGAGGGTGATCGGACCCAGCAAGTCGAGCAAATTGGTGATCGACCCAGCATGTCGATCAAGTTGGGGGATCGACCCCCCCCCCCCTCCCCCCCCCCTGCAAGCGATCAAAGTGAGGGGATCGACCCAGCATGTCGCAGCAAGTGGGTGATCGACCAGCAAGTCGAGCAAGTGGGTGATCGACCAGCCAAGTCGAGCAAGTGGTGTGATCGACCCAGCAAGTCGACCAACTAGGTCCATCAGTCAAGTCCGTCCGTCATTCCGTCTGGTCCGTCCGCTCAGATTCGTTTGTATAGTCCGTCGTTAAGCCGTATTCGTCCGATCAGGACGTCCGTTTGTCCGTCAGTCGACCGTTTGTCGACTGATAGTCGTCAAGCCGACTGTCCGTCCGTCGGGCCGACTGTTTGTCGACTGTTTGTCCGTTCAAAGCACTGTCACGTCCGTCAGGCCGGACTATCCGATCCGTCAGGCCGGACTGCCCGTCGTCAGGCCGGACTGCCCGTCACGTCAGCCGACTGCCCCGCCCGTCAGCCGCGACTTGCCCGTCCTCAGCCGTCTGTCCGTCCGTTCAGGCCGATGCCCGTCCGTCAGGCGACTGCCCGTCCGTCAGGCCTCCGTCTGTCCGTCCGTCAGGCCGCATTGACCGTCCGTCAGCCGACTGTCCCGTCCGTCAGGTCGACTTCCGTCCGTCAGGGCCGGACTGTTCCGTCCT
Source organism: Gryllus bimaculatus (assembly GCA_017312745.1). Taxonomy (NCBI): domain Eukaryota; kingdom Metazoa; phylum Arthropoda; class Insecta; order Orthoptera; family Gryllidae; genus Gryllus; species Gryllus bimaculatus. Next base: position 1,641,946 of record BOPP01000193.1, on the reverse strand, counting down.
TCAGCGGACTGTCGTCCGTCAGGCCGACTCGTCCAGTCCGTCAGGCCGACTGTCCGTCCGTTCAAGGCCGACTGCTTCCGTCCGTCAGACCGACTGTCCGTCCGTCAGACCGACTGTCCGTCCGTCAGACCGACTGTCCGTTCGTCAGACCGACCGTCCGTCTGTGAGGCCGACCGTCCGTTCTTTAAGCCGACCGTCTCTCCGTGTGGCCGATCGTTAGTCCGTCAGGCCGACCGTCCATCAGGGCGGCTGTCTGTCCGTCTTGTGACTGTCATTCAGTCCATCCGTCCATCAGCCCGTCCGTCCGTCAGCCCGTCCGTCTGTCAGTCCGTCCGTCCGTCAGTCCGTCCATCCGTCAGTCCGTCCATCCGTTAGTCCGTCCATCCGTCAGTCCATCCATCCGTCATCCTGTCCGTTCGTCAGTCACTCCGTCCGTCTGTCAGTCAGTCAGTCGCTCTCTGTGTGGTGTTTAACAAAGGTAGATCTAGATGAAAAAAGTCTTAAAGTTCCAGAAAATATACTGCTTTCTCGACCTCAAGGGAGATGTGATAATCATGCTGGCACCAGGATTTCTGCATCATCGGTATATTGTAGAGTTCCATGGTTTATCTTCCTACAACCTTGATATTTCTCTTTGTACGATTTGATCTCGTAAAGTAAAGGATGAAATTACGTACATATTTCGTAAATAATTATTACAGTTTTCATTTTCGATCTATTACAGGCAAATAACACACACACACACACACTTACACACAAACACATTGCGATTTCCGTAGAGAAACAAAATATTCCTACATTTTTAGTTCAGTTATAATTGAATAGTTATATAATGAAACGGTCTGTACACGGAGCGGAATAACGATTAACGGTACACGGATAAACGGTTGGGAAGTGCTGGTGTTGCCGTTCAAGTGCCCGAGAGCGGGCGTTAGTCTAGGCGCAGCTCTCGGAATGCACCCAGCCAGAGGAATTCGTTGTACACGGCCAACACAAATTAACGAATATGTTTGCCTACCGGCCATTCTCCAACAAGCGCGGAAGGCACTGGCACGTGAACTAACGGTATATAAGTTAGCGGCGAAAATCGCTTGGCGGGATTCGGTAACGAATGAAATCATCGTGGTGTTGCTCATTTGTCCACCCATGCGGTTGTGCTCGCAAGCCTCGTCTATGGACTCTCGCCATAGGACTACAGGACAGAAGCGCGACGCGAAATAAGATGAAAATTAATTGTTCAAGCAATCAGTGGCAAAATACTATCTTTCTGACTTCAGGGAGTGGAGGGAGGAATGACTTCGATACATGGGACTGACACGCATTCTAAAGCAAGCGTTGATGTGTAGAACTCGAGGTAGAAGACACAGAGGCAGATCGTTATAGAAATGAAATTGGTAGAATCCAGAACAGTTCATGAACCTATCTTTGGAGTAGAGGAGAAGAAGATGATCATAAGGGTGTCAACTCAGGGTTATTTATTAACTGCGTCATCGCAGGCCAGTATCCTTAAAGCTGAAAAAGGATACTGTTATTTTTTAATTGCTGAATTATTTGCAGAGCTAAAAATTAATCTTAGACGTAGCACCGCTTTAACCGCCGGGCCTGGCCATGCCACCGCGCTGACAGAGGGCCCACAACGGGCGGGTGAGTGACGCAACGGCGCGGAAGAGGAGGTGGGGGGGCGAGGTGTTTTCGTAAATTTCACTTTACGACGCTCCTATTCGTCCGATTTGCATGATTGTCACGGCGTTGGATTCAAGAAGCATGTCGCCATCGCGTTATAAGGCCAAATTTTTAAATTTGTTCTCGAAAGTTTGAGAACTAATGTCAAATTCGCGTTTTTGCTAGATTTTTGGAAAAAGTTTATCGTAGCATAAATTCTATTTTAAAAAGACGTCAAATTCCGTTTACAGATCGAAAATCGAACAATTGGTTCAGACGTTATCGGTAAAGTAGATTTTACTTATTTTGGTGCTGCCACGTGGTGGCTACAAATTGTACTAGTGTCGGGACATTTAGCCTTAAGCGCACTTGTGTAGCAAATTGACTGCGCCTCAGGCGCGACCGTCTCTTACCCCAGTGTTTCGAACTCTAATCATCCCGCCATCCGTGGCCTTTCTATCCATATCTCAAAAACAATCATTCTTAATTGTTATGTCAATCTAGTAAGAAGACTATGGTTCAGTTAAGAAACAAATAACCCACCGTTGAAAAAATTTTAATCTTCGACCACAAACTAAAATTTGAATAGCGTATTGTGTTGTGTATATGTTTTCCTCAGTTCCGTCGTAGTTTGTGTTTCAATGACATAAAGAATATCCATATTCTTAGATGCAAGTAATACAGGAAATGTGGTTGAGATGCTGTGCTCTATGAATAAATGAGGGTTCTTTATAGTTAAATAAGTTGTAAACCAATTTCCGCAGGGGCGGAGGGGGGCGGGGCTGGGAGGGATCGTGATTGTGGAATGACTGGAATCTCGTATTATTCAACTATCTTTCCTGAGTTATTTTATCATTCATAAGTATTCATATTCCGTTATCTCTTTTGCCTGCATTGTTGATTCTAGAACTATGTTTTACCTGCTGGTGTGGTTACGACGGCAGACCTAGTACCAATATTTTCTTTTTAATTTCTTGGATATATTCCAATACATCAATCACATTTTTAATACAATTAGATCGATATAGATTGAAAATACATGTATTTTGCAAAAATAATGTAATTGAATGTAGGAGGTGGCTCCCATTACTGAAGTGAAGGGAGTCTTGTCTGTCTGGAAGACACCATTTACTAGGCAGTGTTGTCAACTTTTCCGTCGTCGCACGAAAGAATTCTTCGGGGTGAATGCCTAGGAAGGAAGTCGTATAATGGCGACCGAATAGTTCAACGCTGCCCAGTCCAAGCTTCACCATACCGAACCTCTAAGCTGACCTCTAAGTCCCAGGCTGTGCCAGTCCCCAGCGGCGTCTGAGGGCGCGCCTCCTCTGCCCCCCAGGAGCCGGCGTAGTAAGCTCCACTGCTGCTTCTAGAGCGAGTACCTGTCGGCGTGGGACCGGCGGCGCGAGTACGTGTCGGGCTTCTCCGGCAGCAACGGCGTGGCGGTGGTGACGGCGACGCGCGCCGCCCTCTGGACGGACGGCCGCTACGTGCTGCAAGCGGACGACCAGCTGGACTGCCACTGGGCGCTCATGGAGCACGAGAGCATGGCCGACTGGCTGCGCCTCGAGCTGCCCGAGAACGCCAGCGTGGGCGTCGACCCGCGCCTCATCTCGCAGCACGCGTGGGACACGCTCTCGCGCCAGCTGGGTCAGTCCCGACGCGCGCTTTTATTTTAGTCCTTGAATCGGCACGAGCAGAAGGAGAACAAATCAAAAATGCAATTTTTTTCAATTTTGGAAATATCTTCTTTTAGGCATTACAAATTGTACTGTGATGAAAGAAATCACGTCATAACAGTGTTTAGGCTTTCAATAGTGAATTCACGCTGAAAAATTGGACAGGATAACACAACATGTGTGAATATTATTTAACGTTTCCTTCCTTGCCAAAATTTGCAAAACACGACTTGTTCCCTTTCTCCTCAACCCGATTCAATTGCGATCCAACTCCATGGTGGCCTTGTCGGGGCTGAAGGCGCTAAGGCGAACAGAGGCAATGTTGGTTCGAGGAGTCGCGAGTTCCAGACCCGCTTAAGCACGGTTGTGTATCAGTGTCTTGTGAGCTCTCCCCCAGCAATGTTCGCAATCTTCCTTGTTTTTTGTATGTGTACCGTTTTTTAAGGCGATGATGCATATCTCATTCTGTTTGAACTGAGAAATCCACACTCAATTTGATAAAACGCTCAAATTGTGTTTCAAGAAAGTATTACTTTGTTGTATTGTCTCTGATATTAATTGCACAAAGTCGTTCAGTGGCTTGATTAAATTTGATGTGTCTTTCATAAAAGGAAAGAATTAATCTGACGAAACACTGCGGGATTTAGCACAAAAAACTGCAAGAATACTGTGATAACGTATTTGTTAGGCCAAGAACCTTACTACTCCCTGGAGTGCCATGGGAAAGAAAAAAAGTATGTTTTTTTTAGAATTTGTAATACAGCCAGGTATATACGCAATGTTTTATGTTTTAAGCCACTAGTGTAGTAGATTTCCAACAACTTTGTTGAATTGTGAATTTTTTCTTCTTTGGCGGGCCGGAAAACTGCCCTAAAAGAGTTTACATTAATAACACACGTTATGCATCTGTCAGCTGTATATCACATCAGTCGTAGAAATTGTGATTTCAGATCTATAAAATCTACGAGTTTATACCTTGATTTATAGGGTTTATACGAGTTATTTGAACCGTAGTCTTAACCGTATTCTTCCATTTGATAATCCCTTCTCTATTAAATTTGAAAGTGCTTTTTAGGTACACCTCACTTCGTGTGGCTCGAGTGGACAAGATGCACAGAATTTTTCATTCTAAGAAGAATTAAATTCACATTTTGATATTATTTGCGCTTTATTCTCACGGGACTATAAGTTTCTGCTCGTTTATAAACTCTTAGAAATGCAGTCAATCCTGGTTAAGGGGGATCCCTGAATGCTCTTCCTGCACGTTCTGCCTGATAGTCGTTCGAACATCAATTTTAATACATCAACAAGAACTGACGAACGTGTAGCAACAACATAAAATTTCGAAAAAATCCTATATTTCGGAGAAATCCCGAAATATTAACTCCTCTATTATCAAAGACCAAGACAATGTAGAAAGAAACGTTTACCTGGTTTTGCATTCTCATTAATTGAGTTTTTCGTATAAAAATATCTTGGCTTCATAATTAGTCTCACTATTTGAAGTTTCTTACTTATTTAGAACTCAATTATCCAGTTTTGACTGCATGAGAATTTTTACTGACACAAGTTACCAAGTCTACATAATGCAGCGCACAGTTTAGGGCCTCACCGCGCAAATGGCGAAATGTTCACCTAGTCCAATTATTCTACAAATCTACTTAATATCCATTTTGTAATTATACGTCTCAAATCCTTCATATATTGAACCATTGTTTTATTGTATTTTAGGTGCAGTTGGAATCAATTTGAAAGAAGTATCAAAAAATTTGGTGGACATTATTTGGACATCAGAAAGACCAAAATTTGATTCATTTAAAGCATTTGTACATAATGAATCGTTTTCAGGTATTACTTAGAGAATAATATAATGTCTATTTTTACATGTATCATTTACATTGTTATGAAACTATAATAATAATTTTGATTCAGGCATGGCTTGGACACGAAAAGTTGAGTTAGTCAGAGAGGTTTTGAGATCGTTGGATGCAAACGCGATGGTAGTAACATCATTGGAAGAAGTGGCGTGGCTCTTCAATATTAGAGGTTATGACATAGAGTACATGCCAGTTGTAAGGGCGTATGCTATTCTAAGTATGAAAGAAATATACCTATTTATTAATGAGTCTAAACTCCCTTACCATGTTAAAAGACATCTACGTACAAACAATTGCTTCAATGAGCTCTGTGTTAGGTAAGTTAAATTTATTATTAAAGAAACTTATCAATTTCTAAATGTAGTGGAAATATTATGTTTTTCATTTGATTTCAGATTAAGAACTTACGAAAATATTTTGAAGGATATTAGAACTTTCTGTCAACAATGGACCAAGGTTTTACTGCCAGCTCCGTGCGTTTACGATCAGGGCGTCAGTCGTGCAGTGTACACTGCAGTAAGAAATGATAGTTCTTTGAATGTTAAATATACTACGCAACCATCCATTTAAATTTATACAAAGTAATGATTGTCTTTACCTTTTAATTTTAGGTCCATCCACCAAAGAAACGTTTTCTGCATATATCACCAATCTTGCTTCTCAAAGCGAAGAAAAACAACGTTGAAAGTTACGGGATGAGAGCTGCTCACATACGTGACGCTGTTGCTTTTTGTGATTTTATGGCATATTTTGAGAAAAAGGTTTGTTTTAAATTTAAAAAAAGAGAATACCTAACATTATTTTTTATCCTCGTAACTTATAAAGAAAGAATTTTTCTACTTGATTCTCATTTTTTCGTCTTCGTTTCACGTAGTGTTACCACACTGACTTTTTAATGCATATATCAGTAACATGTAATTCAGATGCTTCTATGAAGCATGTGGCTTGCAGCTAGAAGAAGGTGTAATATGGACAGAAATGACGGCCGCGAAAGAAATCGACAGATTTCGTGGCGAGCAACGACATTCGAAAGGACCTAGTTTTACTACAATTGCTGGATATGGACCCAATGGAGCATTGCCGCATTACGTTCCAACAGAAGCTACAAATTTAGTGATCGGCAACAAAAGTACATTCGTATTAGATTCAGGAGGACAATACTTAGGTAAGTTCCTGTCAACAGTGTAGCTGAAATGTTTCTTAATTTTTAAATTTCCGAATATTTCTTAAGCTAGTGATGTTACAACGTATTTTATTTTACAGCACGTATTTTCTCGTATTATTGGTAACGGTAAAGTTTTCAAATTTAAACGTTTTAATGAAAAAGGCATTTCTGCTATTTAATTACGTGTTTATCTTGTTCTGATCCAACACCACAAAATAAACGATTGAAAAAGAAACAAAATAGTTGTTTGCTTCGATAAAAAATTTCAATCTCAGCTCTGAGACTTCAAGTCGCACGCCTTGGCTATTTGCATTGTATGCTAATGTCTGAATATCGGACCCACAACACTACAATTCCTTATGAAAATACTTTTAATACAATTTACAGCGTTGAAGACGCCTCATTCTACCAGAAAATAACTATTTCGGTTTCAGGGATCCTCACAGCGTATATTAGACGAAATCTCGCTTTTTTTCAATCTCGACTTTTTTAACATTCAATAATTTTCAGGAAAACGTTTCCTTTACAATTAATCAGAAAGCATAAAATAATCCGTACATACCATTAAACAAGAAAGTGAAATTATTAATGTGGTTACGGGCTGACGTTTCTGTAGAAAATGGACACATTTGGCTAACTTTATTTTGTACAAGTATCAAGTATTTTGTACAAGTATCAAATATTGATCACAATACAATTGCACTGTTTTTAACAGCTGAAAAGGGCTACTGTTTAAAACTAATGGATTGACGGACTGTCCTGAACCGGGAAATAAAGCCCGCGGAACAGAAATAAGCAAGGCAACGACACCATCTGGTGGCAAACATGTGAACTGGCACACTTGACTGCGCTACAGTCCGCCACGACCAGCACTGAAGAAACCTTATGTATATTGGAGTAATGTACTTGGAGTATTTACTTGCTGAACTTCGCAAAACTATTTGAGATTCCCGCACTGTCATTTGAGAATCAAATACTTAAATTTTGTCAGAATTCATTATCATTAAGTTACTTTCTAAACATTGAAGTTTGGTTAAATGAACTAAGCTCCAGTTGTTAGAATTCTTTAACCTAAAGTGACCAGGTATTAAAAACCAAAAACGGCCATTGTGACATTTTCTTTAATACAAAAGAGGCAAAACGTGACACATGCTGCATTCGGGCGTTTTATCACGCTAAGACTACAAAAAACACTATATTTCAATATTTCTCAAGTTCTGACCACAACTGTCTTCGAGGGTCACAATTCTAATGAATTTCATTCAGTCAGTGATGGCAATTTTCAACATTATTCGGATGGCAGCATTCATATTAAAAAGAGTGATTACCAGCTTCCGTATTTGATAAGGAAAATGTTTGGTTAAAAAGGACAAGAAAATGTAGAAAAGCAATGTCAACTGGAACAATAGAATGGAACATTAAATTGTCTGTTTTTCTCAATTCAGATTGCTTGCTAAGTCTCACAGATATTCTCAGAAGCAAAAGATTCGGATTATCGAATTTCAACAGTATCGACAGCGATAAAGTATAATCAAATAATGCGATAGCTCATTTTCCCTTAGAACCACCACTGAATCTCATCCTTTTTGATTTCAATAGTCCGTGAAACATTCTTGTTACGTGATACATGATCGTATTATGTACTCGCGCTTACGTTTTTATAAGTTAATCCAAACTTAATGGAATACATTATAAATTTAACATTGTTGACGACACTTTAAGCCGATTAGTCATTGCCACAAAAACAGGATATTTTGACGTCCCGTTTTTCTTTCAAACAAATACGGGACACTAACTCAAAAAAGGTTCTGTCCCGGCTAATCCGTCTACCATCTGGTCACCTTAGGCACATTCTAAATAACCTTGAACACCCCAGAACCTAAATGACGTATTCATTTTTCATAAATACGCAAACCCTGCCCAATACACTGTAGTGAAACATATCTTATGGAACATATTTGAATGACTCCCTTATTATAATATGTGGATTTTGGTAACGATTTTCAAGACTTTTCCAAACACACACAAAGTATCTTATACCTATTTCCATGTTTCTTTACAAATACGAATCCTCAGTATAAGCAGAATAGTATTTTCGGAATATTATAAAAGAAACAATATTCTAAAGTAGTAAAACCCATACAAGCAAAATATTACTAGATAGTCTGGCTTAAACGTGATTGGGGAATTAATAAAAAATAATTAAGTTGGTTTAATTACAGTATGCAAAAACGATTAAGACTTCTTAAAAATTAATGTGATGATTCTTAAATTTCCCAAAACCGAAATTCAAAAGAAATAAGTTTTTTAGATATTTATAATATTTCATTAAGTGTTATACACATAGACAAAACGTTGTGATAAATATGTTATGACAACAGTGTATACGAAGAAAATATGTTTTGACGTTATAAGTATAAAAGAACCGTCAAATTCCATGGAAAAGTTTGTTTCCATATATTTTTCCTGCAATTCGTCCTCAGATCAGATCGTATTATATGAAATTTTCATTGCGCCCGTCAACCTTCAACTGGCCAATGTGTGCTCTCGTGCACTGTTAGCTACACTAGGATTATGTTTCAGTAATACACATTTTGTATTATTACCCCCAACTACCTACAAATTATACCAATGCATTATGATTCGCAGAAACTTTGTGTAAATTAAAGATATTTAAAAGTGTAGTACACACTAAGACCTAGGTTAGAGAATATTACTCTTTTTCTAGCGAACAGCAAAGATCTGAGGGATTCGAATGAAGAAAATGAGCGAATTTTCGTATTTCTGAATATCAAGTATATTTCATAATTCGAAGGATTTTATCTTAATGTAATCCTAATTGAAATCTTTATTAAGCCATATCAATGAAGAATGTGTAAGTGGAAGTTAGGGTAAGATAGTCAAGGTAAAAAGAGTGTAGATCGATAAAGACCCCTTGAGATGTTTTCAGAATTTTATGATTTTTATATTTGAATAATCGAAAGTGCTCGTGAAAACAAGTTTATATTATTTCTGTGGACAGTTTTTATTAAAAGAACGCCCTGCTTAAATTAAACTTAGAGAACTCATAATTGTTATTACGATATTAAATTATTTTATTTAAATTCACAAGCTCCCACATTGAAACATGTTGACACAACATTTATATTGTTCTTTGTATTACAACGTATTCAAGGATATCGAGAATATTTTTAAATCTTGTTCATTTTTTGCAGATGGAACTACAGATGTTACCCGCACTTTACATTTTGGAACGCCCACAGACTTTCAGAAAGAAGTGTATACACGTGTACTCATGGGATCTATACAATTGGCAGCATTGGTATTCCCTGTCAATGTTAAAATGACAGATGTGGATGTATTGGCAAGAGGACCTTTATGGGAAGCTGGGTTGGATTATGATCATGGTACCGGTCATGGTATTGGATCATTCCTCGGTGTTCATGAATGTAAGTGCCTCGTATCCCTTTGTCCCATTCCAACTGACGAGCGAGTTAGTAATTATTTGTACCATTTTACCTACTTTACAGTCTTTGAAACGAAAATAAACGTTTTGTTTTCTTGGAACCAACTTTTGTTTTAATTTCTTTTTCAATACTTCAACAAATTATTAGCGAAAACTATTGGGTAGAAAGATAGCATCCCAAAACCGTCAATCATTCCCGCACATTTTGTAATCCATACACAGAATGTGAATATTTATATTGTAATAGTTCATAGCCTCCCTCTTATAAAATCACAATATATTTTTGCCCCGCGTTGGGCCATTGTAATAGTTCATCTGTCTATAGTTATATCGACTATATTTTGCCCCTATTATTCATTATTCAATCTAATGGAGTGGCTAGCTCTATTTTTATCAACGTTTTGAACGTTTGCATACTTACATTATCTCAGGGTATTCTTGTCTTTCTTCTCGCTCATGCGAGTATTCAGATGGTGTTAATTTAAATTTGTTAGGAAATATTTTGTTATTTATTCCTTGAAATAACCTTAATTCAAAATCAAACACCTTGTAATTTATTATGAAATTATCAACGACAGGAAGAGTCGGTTGCAAAATTAATTTATTTCAATATTCTATATATTGTCAAACTGTTACAATAACCCATGTTTTTAATATGCTTTTTTTCGAGATACTTTTTTTTTAAATTGTCCAAAATTTATTTAATCAATATTATATTTTCATTTTCTGATGCATTGCATTCTTAATGACTCTTTAATTCGTATCTTTACGTAATTCCTTATATTCACCTGTTATCGGTATTAATGTTTTTTTGTTTTTCGAATTCAAATATCCCGTAAGATATTTTGCATTCCCTTAATACTAAATCAATTAAGATGTTGCTAATGTCACCACTAATACCAGCCCACGACAGAATGTTAAAAATGCTTGGTTAACTGGCACGGCAAATGTGCGGTTTCAAAAGCTTTGGCATAAAAACTAATGGTGCTACAATATAGTGTGGACTTTCTGTATTATTTCTGAAGGTTATGTAAAATCTGTACCGACTCATGGCTTCATGACTACCGAGTACCAAACATCTTCCGTACAAACTCTCACACGCAACAATTATATTCTGCTATTATTTACCCTCTCCTTTTTGCTTTCTCGCCTTTCTTCGTAAAAAAGAGAAAACATTGGAATGTGGGTCGGAAATGGCAATTTTTCGACAGAAAAGTTATTATTTCTGGACCCTGGTAGCCATAAAGTTGATAAATCTTGTCCCAATATGTACTAAATTACTTCCTCAGTAAGAAGAAGTAACAACTCCCAGAGTAATGAGGAAGGTTGGAATTTATCACCTTAAAAATGACCTCTTGTTGGGAATGTATTTGATATGAGTATTGTTGTATCCAGGAAAAACACAATGTAACAACGTAAAGTAAGCTTTCAGTTCAGTTTTACAAGGATAGCGCACAAATATGTTTGCCCCGACTGAGAATTGAACACGGGGTTGTGCCTTGGAAAGCGAGAACGTTATACAACGAGCCACTGAGGGCAATTAACACCTGCTGTTAATATCTTTCACTTAAATCTATTAGAAGAGCCACTATATTTCTTGATTAAATAAGGTCTGCATATATTCCACTTAAGCGCACCCTGTTCCTAAAGTTAAATACTGAATTATTTGTCTTTTTAGCAAATAATAAATGCATTAACATCTATAACAAATTTTATTTAAGCAAAGATACATATTTAGTTTAATATTGCAGACAATTCTGACAGACGAAATAATGATTTGGATTACCTGCACATGGGACATGAGCCCGGTTCTTACACTTCTGACATTGAGCCAAATCAGTTGAGTAGTTGGACCATACAACTCCACACTACGGCATAGAATATCAACATTAATATGTTAGAAAATGCAACTTAATGTATGCAGCCAATATAACCATGTAAATTTTATATACAGCATCAATGCGGAATATTCCACATTAGGGACATTGCGACCATATTGCTTTCAAGCTGTTTCGCGGTAAAAACCTGCATCAATATTCTTTGTTTATTCTCTCATATTTCCTTGGATATACTACTAACACATAATATAGGGATAATTATTCTAATGTTTAAGGCACACGAGTAACAACAATTATTTTTTATCCAATATTTTTGTTGACACACGGAAGAAAACACGCTTTGCCACTATACTCAAGAGCTTCAACTCAGAAACCATTATCCACGCTCCGTAAGGGGCCTCTTCAAATTAATTCCCAAATTTTATTTCGAGACTTCAGGTCAATACAGATCCAATACTTCCGCATTTCGCATTAGCAACGTCTTCCACATTAGGCGACTTTACCATACTGTGGCATATTCCATGTTCTAAATGTTCCAAAAGATGCATTATTGCTTAATGTTTCAAAAGATGCATTATTGTAAATGTAAAAAGAATTAAATTATTCAAACATTAATGTAGATAAAAGGCGTTGCATCGGAGATAGCAAGAAACAGATAGCATAGCATAGAACAGGAACAGATAAGTTGGAAAGCTGCTTAATAAAATACTTGTATGTATGTATGTATGTATGTATGTATGTATGTATTTATTTGGCATTTTAGGATTGGATAAATCTGACTTTTGCTAGCTAGCAGTGTTCCCAGGCCCGAGTCCTGTTTTGTATTAATTATCCACGACTGGGGATAAGGGAGTCATGTGGCGTGCATGACGCACTCCTATCACCGTACCCAACTTATATCGCCTGCCTTGCTTTTTTTTTCTTCTTTCGTCACACAGCTATAGGAACTGAGACGATTTGTAGTAGAAAGATACAGATTAATTTTGGCTCCGACCGGGAATGGAATCAGGGGTCACTTTACAGAAAGCTAGCGAGCTGTTTAGTCCGCTGCCTCACCCAAGGGTCTTAATAAAATACGAAAACTTTTTTCGCTGTTACGGAGATCAAACTAAAAATTTACATAATACTACATAATCTAAACATTTCATTATAATAGTCGGAATACTTGTTTAATTCTTATAGAATATTAATCTGCAATAAACATAACTCAGTTATGTTTCATGTATTAAAATGAATGTTTGTACTAATGAGAAAGTCACAAGCCACCTCTCCAACCATCTACACATATTAACATTATTTTCGATATAACTTATAAAGTAATTTCATGTAATTAATTCTGCCTACCTCAAACTTTGAAGAAAACGTTCCAGAAGAATCCAGGCAAAATTTGCGGCGTTCATTTGTAATTTGTGGTTTTAGAAATCGGTCAAAGTTAGAAACAGCTCTCTTGTAATATTACTGATTTTTTGGCCTGTGACTAACTCTCACGCAGTGCCTCAAATGGTTTACAACCTTGGAACATATACTAGGTTTGCTAGAAGACCAGTCTATCAGGGGCCACTGCAGCCATTTTCATAGAATACATGCATGCCTAGCGGATTGCCTATCATTCTCGTATTCGGAAGTTTGTAGTATTTTCTGAAGTCTGAATTTGAATTCCTTCAATTTTGTTAATTCTTCATATTTGGAAAAGATCCTTGAGAAATGTAAATGGCATTTGTAAAGTTAATAAAATGATGAAATGTGATTATTAGGAAAGCGGAAGAAGTATGACGCTACCAAGGACTCTGTCGAAGTTCAAGCACATGCATAAAAATAATATTTCCCAGGTCAGGGTTCTTCAAAATTTCTCTTACTCTTGATAAATGCTATTTAGTTAATGTGTATGAAATTAATTTTAAAAAAAGGGGAGTCCTGGACCACAATTAACATATTATCAAAATCAATAACATATGTGCATTTCTCCTTTAAGAACAAAGTCAGCAAATTGTTTATTTTGATATTTAAAACATCTAGTCTCTATTTTAAGACTCTTCTTTAATAAGAACTTGCTTAGAAACGCTTTCCACGCCATGATAGGGACTTCCAAAACATAGATTTTGGTACCTTAATGGTTGAAATTGTTCCCTGGAATTCTTCAGGATATGTGTCAGAATGCATTTTATCACAAATTCAGTGAACGTTGGACAGTAGTTATAATCACTGATGACTAATATCACTGCACATTTTAATGCTCCACTTTGCATACCCCATCTTTACATGCACTCTTTTTACATTCCCTTACATCCCCCCAGCCAGTCTTCAGCATTGTCACCCCTGAATATTTCCTTCGCTCTCTTCAGCAGGCACAGGTCTGGAAGCAAAGCAGATAAAACCTCATCAGGAGCAGTATCCTATCAATGGGCCACAGTTTGGAGCCCCCTGACATAGCTGATAGTCCTTCAATTTAGTACCTTTCTCACTTTTCGGTGGAAAGGTATTTTTATCTTTTCTAATTAGTAACTTAATAGACAGGTCGCCTACTACCTAAAAATATATGTAATGTAATACTTTACATTGCTCATTTTTCTTAGTGTTTATTTTTCACAATAATCATCTTCTTTCCAGCTCCAATCAATATTTTATATGATGGAGGAAATTTTACTTTCCAAAAAGGATATTTCTTCTCTGATGGTAAGATATATTCTTCAGATATAAAATGTACACATTTTGAGAATTTTTTAAATGAAGACAAATTGAAACATATTGATTGCATTTGTTTAGAACCTGGTTATTATGAAGAAGGACAGTTTGGTGTACGACTGGAGAATATTTTAGAAGTAGAAGAGCGCCCAACTAAGGTTAAAACCAACTGCCAAGTAATAATTAATACAATTTATATTTCAAATTGCTTTATTTCAAAATTTTTTCCTACAGCATAACCGTGGAGAAATATTTTATGGTTTCCGCCCAGTGACACTTATTCCATATGAGCCAAAATTAATGAATACTGCTTTATTAAGTAAAGATCAAGTAAGTGGTGAAGTATATGAATTAATAATTTTTTTTTCTGTTTTCAAAGTTTAAATGTAATAATATGATTATTTTCTTTCTCTCTCTCTAGAGAGATTGGTTGAATTACTACAACAGTCAGATACGCCTGAAAGTTGGAGCAGAACTTAAGAGACAAAGAAGAATGAGGGGATTTCATTGGATGATGTCAAAAACAGGTTACATTCCAAATCATTGTTCTAGTGCCAGAAAAATATTTGACTTTAATTACTCATATCTTTTATTATCAATATTGGTGTATTTTGGGCATGTTTAAACAAAACAACTTGCAGTGTCAGTTGCCATAATGAATAGCATTTTCTTAAATTTCATTTTTTCTCAGTGGTCTCTCATTTATGTTATTAAACATTCATTTCAAAATCCCAAGAAAAATATATGAAAAATCCACAATGGATGCCTACATGATCTACACATATTTTCTTTCTTTTCTTTTTACTTGTGAATTACATTTATACATTTACATCATGAATGTATTAAATATTTTTAGACTCTGTGATGAGGTTAATAGCCATTTTGTGTATAATGTCAAAGTATGTATGTGTTACTGTTCTCATTATAATTTTTTAAAGTATTATTGAGTACACCAGGAGTTAACAAGCTTATGTTCACTCATTTGATGAAAACGACCAGCTGATTAAAACTTTGATTTTTTGTGTAATTTTTTGTTATTTGGCATATATGTGCCTTAATTCTGTGCTTAAACATATGAAAGCTTTTCAGCTTTGAAGTGCACTTTATCTACAAGTACTGTACATTATAAGAATTAATCAATTAATCAATCAATAGTGTAATCATATTTACACAAGTTTCTGCTTCTTATTTCAAATAGGAAATTAATTTATTTGGAAGTGTTTTATTTTCATTATCCTTCATACATCTGATGAACCGAAGTTCATATGCAGTAATCATACATTAAAAATTATCATTATCGAATAACATTACATGACTCAACACTTGTGAAAGAAGCACTAAGAAATAAAATGTGACAAGAACTTATTAGAAAACAGAAATTAAATGTTAAAGGTTATTCATTATATTAAATTCATAGCATTATTCTTACAGACAATTTTTGCACCTCTGTCTAGAACAATTTGGAGAGCCAAAATAATTAATTTTTGTTTTCTTAAAGACATTTCACAGAGATAATTTTAACTTTTTTTTTTTTTTTAAGTTAAATGCCCTTTATTCTCTTAGAATAAAGAGAGAAGTTTTTTGAGAAAATACACAAACATTGATATGGATCCATCAGCATTAGCATTATTAGAAAAAGTAAATTGAAAACATGAATGAATTATGTATTTCAATTTAATTTTGTGTCTTTGAATTTAATATTCATGTTATTTTGTTTAGAAGCCTATTTTTGCAAAAATTCAAATTTTTGTACTTGTGGCTATTCAATATTGCAAATACACAATGTTGTTAATATTATTTACAAAAGAAATAAAATGTCCATATTAACTTTGTTTTTTCGGCCATTCTCAAAATTAGTGGTTACACTTCAACAAAATTGGCAAAATAGAGTATTTTCATTGTTTTATCTCTCTACACTGCAAATTCAGCAATGTTTTCATGTAGAAAACAGCAAAGGTAGAAGTTTAGAGAAAAATTATCAGCTTATGAATTCAGTATTTTATGAGTACGTATATTAGAAATGTTGAATGAGTTTAAAAAGAGTAATATTTTTATCTTGCTGTAAAAGATGTTTCCTTTTCACTTGCTTGAGAAGAAAACAAAAAACTAACTGCCAGTTTTACAAAATATTATGTACCACAAGAGTATTAATTTAGTGTTAGTATCTTCAATTATATTAATGTTCATAATATTATAGTAGAGTGAGTTTATTTAGGAAGGTCCCATGCACTCTCTGCAGACTGCACTGTGTCCACCACCTTGTACTCCTCTCCCAATATGGAGGCATAAATTGGCCATACTAATACTAGTGAGCAAAACAAGGATGATGGACAAGGAGAGAGTGTAGTAGCGAGTCCTCAAAAATGATCTTGAGCAATCTAACTTTATTGTCCCTGGTATAATTATAAGATTAAATAAGAGCATATATTAGTTTACCAAAGGTTTACCGTACAACACTGAATTTATGTATGGCATGCTTCAAGTTTATAATGATCTTGTAATGTCTTCCATTCTCATGAATTAATTGCTTTACATTTTAAAATAATTTCAATGATATTTTCAAAGATTTATTATTTATGTAGTTTTATTGAGTTCAAATATGAGGAAACGTAATAAAATAAAAACTGTATATGTTGGCTGTATTTTTTGAAATAATTTGCTGATAAAATAAATGGTAATGTTTACTTAATGCACTTTCTCTGGCATTCTTGCGTATTTCGTCTTATAAACTGGAGGCAAAAGTGCCCACATACTTGCATGAAACTAAGACCAATAATAATGCCAACAAAATACACAGAAAATCACTAAATTATGAGTCTGTTTTTTGTAACTTTGAAAGTTTTCTATCACCAGCCACAACAGGATCAATTTACATTGTTCTTCTTATTTACTTTTTACTTCATAAATATTGGGCCAATCTTCTTCCTTAAACTTTCCTGATAATATATTTTTATGAATAATTTCTTACAAATAAATTTTTCTCTATAAATTTTTTTGTCAATATATTACTATGAATATCATATCGAACATCAATCTGTGAAAGTCACAACAAAATACACACACAAGCATCTTCCCACACAATAAGAAAATCTGAAACACAGTGAATATAAGGCAGCTAGAAGCAATGGTGAACACTCAATTAAACAAAGTTGGTGGAAAGACACATGCGTTTGTTAAACCATGAAGCTGGCTACCGTTTGGACAACATACAAAATACGTCAAGGGCATTAAGTAAACTATTCAAAACACTTTTGTAAATCCAATATTTAAAATCAAAATATTAAATATAATTTTGTTAACTACCATTCCACAATTATCACTGAAATACTTAATCAAAATGCAGAGAACTTGGAATCCAATGATTGTGTATTACAGACAAAATTATACTGCCAGCATATTGTCAGTAAAATAATTTTTAAAATGTTTAAGCAAGTGCAAAATCAAATGAAAATAATTTCTTTGTAAACGTATCTATGAATTCTAGTGAAATAATAAGTTCAAATTTAACACATTATTTTGGATTTCTGACTAAAATGGATTATCATATTTTTATAAATGTTGTAGTTATTAATTACATTTTATTATTGTTATTATTGCCTTAAATATGAATAATCAAAGTGTAATGTTTCAAGTTAAAATTATAAGTTACAAAAGAGAAGTATGTGTTATTTACATAGTCAATTTTGTTTTATTAAACATGTATAATATTTTACTGTAAATATGGTGTAAATTCAATTTATGACTTTCTATATAGTTATTCATAAAATATAAAAATTGTTTACTGTTTTCTTGAAGTATTTGTTGCTCTTTCACTTTCAACGGTTTTTGAATTACAAAACAAAGTATCAATGTAAATATACAATTTTTCAGTGAAAATTGAATTTCTTGTATATCCTGAGAATTTTCCAAACCCTATGTATCAAATATCCATTTGAAATCATATTTCCCAAAATTCATTGTTCTTGAACTTTCCTGAATGTGTTTTCTATAAATTAGATTTGAGTCACTGCATATTTTACATATCTGTTTCAAGCAAGATTCAATTTCCAGGTTATCACAATGGTTTCATCTGCATTTCATTTTCAATTTGTTTGCACTGAAGTTGATGGGTAAAGTTAGGATAAATGAGTTTTACTATTTATTTTTAAAATCGCTCATATAACCAATGATTTGGCAATTTAGAGGGCTATAGCAATATAACTTAGTAATATAACATTCTGGAGATAAAAGGTGCAAACTGATGCTATCAGATTGCTCCAACAATGCCCCTGTACACACAAGCGCAATGAAAATATATTTGTGCTAAATGCAGTGTAATTAATACTTTCCCTAAGGGAGCTAGAAAAGCTTCATCACTCTTTTTTAGTTTTTTAAAATGTTACTTCAAGGTTTCACATTCAAAATTATTAAACAAATTTAATGTTCATCGATGTTTATCTTGCCCTCATATGATTTCATTGTTTGAAGCATTGCTTTGACATTTTTGTAATTAGTAGAATCCAGATTGCATATGCATATATGCTTATTTTTATCATTATTAATGTGGCTTATCAACAAATAATAACTTTTCAAGAATTATGATGCAAAAATTACAGAGACAATTTTTCACAAGAGAAGTCCTTTTCATAGCCTCCTTGTTCATTGCGTCCACCTATATGACAGGTGTAGTTTGAGTCGTTCTTGAGGCATCACAAATGTCACTGATATATAATAAATACCAGAAATTTTGTATATTTTTTATTGCACTGTGTCAGTTCGATTCTGCCCACACAAAGAATGCATGGCACCCACTTTGTCAGCCACCGAGCGCTTACTCAGGCAAACAGGGTGCCGCTCTTGTAGAGACAGCAGCAGGAACCTGGTCGAAAGAACATAGACATGTGAGCTTTGAGCTCTCACCTCCAGGTTTGGCGATTGCCTGGGTGCAGTACAGAGAGTATATACTATATGTAGTCCAACCACCATGTTCTGAAAACAGGGGCTTACTTTGAAAAATGTCACAATACCTTTTTTGGCAGTTATTTGGAATATACCCAAGCCCTAAAAACGCCAACTTTTCGACCACTTAGTCCCTGTGCTCTCTCTGAGAGACTCAAAAAATGTTTTTTTGGATGGGGGAGGTTTTTCCAAATTTTCCTCCATACTTGTTAATCTTAAGACCTGTATACAAATCATTGAAATTAATTCTAATGATTCTTGCATTTGTGTAAAATATTCAATTCTAAACAAACTGCCAAACGATATACAATTTAAAATTAGTGGTTCTACAACACAGCACATCATCGCTGATGATAGACAACTTCCTATGTGGATAAAAATAATTTTACAAGACTAAAGTAAAATGCTTGTTGATGTTAATAATGTACAGTTTGTTAAACTTAGGCATTCTACACTTTCTATGTAATAGTATCAAATATTTAATTATTGTAATATTTTTCTGAAAGCCCCTTACAAAAACCTTGCATATGGCTCTTATTACATAGGAGATATTCTATCATCAATAAATTGTAAATGTCACGTAGGTTTTTTATTTTCTATTTTAAGACCACAATTTCTAGTTTTCTTTGAACTTCTTCTTATCAAACCAAAGGACAAACATATTCTGAATCATTGATATTGAAAGGAAAAAATTGCCAATTCCATCACATAGCAGGTTGTCCATCATCAACAACACTTTCTCACAGTATTAGTAATTTTCAATTTCCAAAAATTCAGACAGTTCAACAAAAATAAACCCTTGCCATTTTCTTTTAAAGTTACTTGTTCTGTCAATGGAAAAAAAGAAGAAAAAAATTGGAATGTTTTCTGAAAAAATGTTTTCTTTTTTACTGCATTAATTTCAAGCACAAATTATGCAAAAAATTGTCTTTTTTTTTCATTAAAGTGTACAATATCTGTTATGAAGAACTGATTTTTTTAAATAGATTTTGTTGAGTGCACAAAACTTCAAATTTTGTAAATTTAAATGTTAAAAATTAGCAATTTCCGAATAGAGTTCGCCGGAAATGAGACTAGCACTAATTTGTTTACCATCCTTTGATATATATGAGGAGAAAATTTAAAGAAAAATTTGGAGCCACTATTGAAAAACCATTGTTTTTGGTTTTTTTACTTAATTTTTTTATATTAAGTGAAAACCAACCATATGTTATTCGAAATTATGAGGATCTAACTTCAAATTAACTTTTTCCCATAGCGGGTCACACACAGTTTTTCACGGTTTTTGACGATATACAACAAATTGTACATGCCCTAATTTCAAAATCCCCGTTTTTCAGAATTTTTAATTTTTATTGTCCACATTTCGCGAAAAATTACATCAATTGCCCATTCAGGAACGAAATCCCTTTCTTGGTAGATAATATTTCCACTTGCAGTAGTCTGTACGGAGAGCTCTTGTTGGAATACGTGCGCGTGTGTGGAAGGATCTTCATAACAAAATATACCACGGTAGTAAAATTTCGAAATAAAATAATTTTAGAACGGCCAATTTTACACGAAGAATTCATCAAGGGTACATTTTAAATCAATAAATCTAATATCAAATGAAAACAAATTTTCTAAACATCATAAATACTACATTAAATTCCGTCAATAAACTGACTGAACTTGTGTACTTTCAATAGAAAGCGAAATTCATAAAATTATGTTACAGTGAGTCGGACGAAGACAGAGTATTGGGATTCACCGGAGACTCCCTGAGTCGCCGCGCAGTTCTAGACAGCGCCATCCGCCTGGTTGCCCAACCAAAAAGACCTATGTTGGCCGTGTTAAATCGAAGGGACAAAGAGTAAATGCAGAAAACCCGGTAACAAACAGACGAGAGCACGGTGCAATACTCGGCAAGGCACCAGGCACCGGAGCGACGGACGCTCTTTGGTTTTAAAACGATTTCGTATACATCGGCATTGCTGCAATATTTTGAATATTGAATGTCATTAAAAGGAAAATGTATATTCTTAAGATATTATGAGATCTTATTCGATTATCTGGGGGATTGTGCCACCGTTCAACCTGTACCGTGTACACTGATCAGCGCCATTTGTTGTTCTTCTGTAGTAAAATTTGGAAATAATTAGAGCATGAGGTCCCTATTTTATTCTATCCTTACGAAGTTCTTTCGTCTTCCCTCTCAAACGGAGTAGAGACAATGTGATGTATTCCAGCGCGAAAAAAACAACGAATTTTCAGGAGAAAAACTCTTATTATAGGGCCCTGGCAACGAAAAAGTGGATAAATACATTGCTAAATTTAGGGGGGAAATCCTCTAACATGCGGTGTAGCCAGAATACAAGTTTTGTAGGTTCTTGATACCGAAAACTCTTGTGACGACAAAACGTCTGTCTGTCCATCTGCGAAGAACGCTAAACGCGTCCTACAACTAAAACATTCAAGATAGATATTTCTCTTCAATCGAATCTGTTCCTTAAAGAAAGATTTTGAAATCAGATGAAAAATTTGGGTATATCCCGTGTAATGTTGTGTGAAAATACGGGCGAGAAAGTACGTGCTGTTTTAGCGTCGCTGGTTATTTGAAAGTTTCGTGAGAAGTTAAAATTAGTAGTTACTAAAATTGGGGGGGGGGGGACATTCCTTACCCCCTCCCCTCCGAGGATCCGCGCCTGATATCTTCATGAGGAATATCTGCCTGACCTCAAAATGATCTTACATGACCTTATTTCAAAATATGTCTTTAAAAACACATTTCATTAAGGAATATCTCTCTTAAATATTATAGATATAGGAAAACGCCGAAAAAAAACTTTTGCTTCTTTTTCGAAAAATCAAGGAGTTGAACAAAACTGAGATCTTCACCATTCTCATATAAAGTACTCCGACCCAAAAAATTAAAATATCGGTTTCAAATTCAAGAGACCGCAACATCCGCTAGATCAATTGGGGAAAATCAATTTTGGAGAAAATTGGACGAACGGTTAAGGCACTAGCGTTGAAATATTCATTATAATCAGATGCTATAGCAGAGTATATTGTTGAAGCAGGTGAATTTTTTGTGTCGAGATGATGAACACATCAGGACGTTACATGATGCAGACATCAGGTCACTTTGCCAGAAATCAGGTGACGCAGCCCGCTAACATGGATTTCGCATTTATCAAGTTTGAGAACAAAAAATATTCCTTAGTATTGGGGTTGGATGTCTAGTGCATTTCTTCTTAATGAAAATATTACGAAATGCACCTTAAAAAGCATGACGATCTGTGTCAGCTGTAGAAAATCTGGACTGAAGTGCTTTGCTGTGGGCAAGCACTAGTTCTGAGCATGCTTGTGACAATTCGCCTGGAACGGGGGACGCTGGGAATGGCATTTCTTTCATCGATCAAAATTTCGCCCAATAGGAAAGCGTCGAATAGGAAAACAATAAAAAACTATTCTCATTATGTTGTAGAAAATAATGAATCTGATGTGGCACATAAACCACAAAGGTCAAGACTGTTTTACTAACTCACATACTGCTTACACAGAACAGTAGTCTCTATAATTCGAGTGTTGATTTTCGAGTTTCCCATAAATCCGAGTGAAATCCGACTTACCAACAAATTAATTTAAATAAATAAATATGTTAATAAATAAATAAATTCCATTAAATTTATTCCACACCGTCATATCGAGGGTCTTGCTGCTCTGGTCACCAAGTCACCGTTTGAATAGTGCGCCTGGATTGTAATCGTTGGCAGTTGTCGAGTGACTTGCGCTATTCTTCCTATAATTTTAAATTTGGTTGCTTTTTTAAATTAATTCAAGTAGTTTTGTACACCAGCGCATTTTGATTCTTGTTGTTCATCGATTCCAAGCTATTTTACTTCATTTTTCTATCTCCATCCTAAGAGGGAAAGTTGTTAACGAAACGTATTTGTTTAAAACGTATAAAGATAATTTCCAATGTACTAACGCAATATCAAATAAAAATAATGCAATTAATTTGGAAAATAAATTATCAATAAAAATATATCCGGTGTTACTGAGAGATTTCTTGGAAAAAGTTACACTTCCTTAAAAATATTTGATGTAATTATTCAATATTCTTTGACTGCTTTTAGTTTATTGTGATAGTCGAAGAGCAATTCGTCACCTTTCCTTGAAATTATTTCTTTAGAGATCTCATTTATAAAAATCGGTTGTATGTGAAAGTCGCAAAAGGTATGTATACTTCTGAAATAATATAGGATACGATTTATATTTTATTTGTGTATAAGTTATTCCAGGAGGCAGTGGTATAACTCGGAGCTGAATTAATCTATAATATAAAAATGAATCGCAAAATGTGTTGGTAAGCGCATAACTCAACAACGCCTG
>BOPP01000193.1:1565558-1617830 GCA_017312745.1 Gryllus bimaculatus | reverse complement strand
ATGTAGGAACAAAAAAAATTCACATTACACATATTTTTGACAGGACGAAGTCTGTCGGGTCCGCTAGTCTTTTATATAATCCGGTAGCAATTTGAAGTCATATTTCTCTCTTTCATAATTCCTTCGATTTTAATTATTCATTCGATTCATGCAGTCTTAATTCGTGAGTCACTCTAAATTTCACTCGAAGTGCTATGATATAATTTATGATAACACCTAAAGATTCCAGCAAAAGAATTTCAGGAAATACAAATTTGCAAATTCAAAAATGCAAAATTATTTTAAACTATACACTTACCTTTCCTTTATCGGTGTTTCCACTTTTCAGCGATTGCCTCTTATTTTTCGGGTCCAGCTTTCTCTATCGGCCAATAGGTCGTCGTCCATTCTTCTTTTACGTGCGACTGCCATTATTCCTGAATTCTAGGTTTTACGAGGCCTTCTTTTCATTCTCCTTGGAGGAGACCAATCGAGGACATTCTTAGGCCATCTTGAATATGACATCTTAGATGGTCATACCATTGCAGAGTTTAGCATTCTAATCTATTCACAACAGATTCTATTTGCTGCATCCTTTCCCTAATCTGTTTCTAATTTTTTTGAATTCTAGAAATTTGGCAGCTCCTTCGTAGTTCGTACATTTCTACTGCACCAAAATTTCTGCTCCTGACGAACTTTCAGGGTCCAACTCTCTCCACCATAGGCTACAATACTTTCAAAATTAGTTCTTACAGTATTTTTTTATTCTTACGTGAATTTCTCGATTCCATAACACGCACTCAACATTCCCGCTCTTCTTCCCTGTTTAATGCGGTCATGAATATCCTTTTCATTATTTCCAGACTTATAGGATTATACCCAAGTACTTGAACTGTTCAAACTACCTTAATCCTTCCTACTACTTGAACATCCAAGTCAATACCTTCCTCTCCTACTATCAAATACTCTGTTTTCTTCAAATTTAAGTCTACCCTGCACACAGACCTGTACAGTTCATCGGGTCATGTATTCAGCATCATCCATCTTGGGTCACTATGACCTGATCATCCAAGGATCATCCGCGTATAATCAGGTCAAACTACACATATTTTTAAAAAATTGTACATGGCAATACACCTTTGAAATTTACAACGGACTTACCTTTTACATCAAATTCGATCAGGTGGTTTACGCCATCAAATTGTATTTCTGCAATTTGCCTGACAATTGTTGCTCTCTTAGGTTGTGTCGGGTGTTTGGGAACTCGGGTCTTTTTTGCTCTGAAGGACATCCTCGTTTTTTTGGAAGGACTTCTTACAGAGAGACCGGGAGAGATGGCTGAGGGCATCAACTGCAGTCCCTCTGACCGGAGGTCCTAAGTTCGAGTCACGATGGTGACTTATCATGTCCGTTAGGTCGAATTCAGTCACAGTCTAGAGAAGAATTCTAGTGGCCGGCTGCTGTAATCGGTAGTTTTCCGTGGTTTCTCCGATAAATACCAGGCGAATACCGGTGCAGAACCCTAAAGAACGGGCCACTGACCATGCGCGATCTTTCCGACCACTTCCCTTTCCTATCCTCACCCCTTACATGCACTTACACTAACCTGCACTACACTACCACACATGCGGGGAAACCGAACGAGGCCGAACCGGAGCATGTCCGGTATCCCGCTGGTGGAATATACTTGGTTGAGGAAAACTCCGTTAGCCGACTGTAGGTCGGCGCCGAATCTCGCCACACAGCAGGGGAACACCACCGCCACACCCCGAGCAAAAACGTACTACACTTACGGGGCTAATTACCCTATATGTTGACGATGCTCGGAATCACTAGCAATCAGTCTTACGGAGAGAATATATTGCAAAGCATTAGAGAATTTTAACATGAAATGTAATATGTTACCTTTTTTGTAGGTAAAATTGCCCATTTCATTATATAATGAACCCGATAGATCCCCAGTTTCTGATGTCAACCTTTTCTAAATTTGAAATAAGTTTTTCTCCTGATATATTTTTTTCTTTCAGATCTTTCATCAATAATCCAAACATAATCGTCATTTTCAACTACCATTTCGGCCAATTCACATACTCGCCAGTTCTTACGTGAATTGACAGTTACGGTGTAATACATATATACCACTATTCTTCAAAGCTCTGAAAACCAACTTCTGTGAAATCGATAATGTTACACTATGCAGCTTACGACATAACATAGTTTTGACAACTATATAAAAAACCAGTAAGCTGATTCTAAGAACATGACATCATACAACAATGAAAGATAAAAATCACCTATCACATATTCATCCGCTTCATCAGCCTATTTTTCAACGATCATTGAAATACAGAACAAAGCGAAAGGTGTTTTGTTACAAACAAATTAATATTAAAAATATTTTAGTAAGTAAAACTTGCAAAAAATAATTTAAAAATATAATAAATATAAACAAACTAATCGTAGTATATTTGGGACAATGTGACCGAAAGGGTTAACAACGTTCCTTCTTAATGGAAAGGATGGGGAAAGGGTGGGTATTAACATACGAGAGTTCTCGCATGAGTACGCTAGAGGTATTTATAATGCAAAGATAAAAATATTAATTTTATTATTTTTTTGTCTCAGAGTTGCTTTCTTTGAGATATGTAAGAACGCAAAAAATAATCTAATACTTTTTAGTATACAAATAATTTTTCAATTTTCGCACCCCAGCAAGCTCGCGCCCTGCCCCTCCAAAACCCCCACTTTTCATAACAAATCCAGGAAAGTTAAATAATATTGCAGAGAATAGATTTGTACTTGCCCGATCCTGCATTTTCGCATGGAAAACGTTACTTGGCTTTCTCAAGAGTAAAAACCTTTTCTAATATTTGTGTGACTATCAAGGAAAGCCAAAAGCCAACTTTCAAGGAAGATTGAATTAATGCATCAATTTTTTTTAAGGAAGTGTGAATTGTTCGAAGAACATATCTCTACAACACTGAATATACCTTTATTGAAAAATTATTTCCATTGTCAATTGATTGTTTTTATTTTTGTTTGATATTCCGTAAGTACGAATAAAATTTATAATTTTTAACAAATAAACACGTTTCATTTACAACTATCCTTCTTAATGGAAAGGATATGGAAATGGATAAGGAAAGGGAGATGATTCATATGCGAGAGTTCTCGCACGGGTACGCTAGTAACAGTTTAATGCAGAAAATGATTTCATATATGTTTTAATTTTATGGTAATAAAACTTTCAAAAAACAATTATAACACAGCTACTTACAATAACCTTTATTAGAAACTCGATTATTAAAGTTGAAGGAAGATGGGTTTTCCATTCCAAAGATGGGAATCCATTGGTATTCCGTGGAAGTATTTGGAGTCGAGGATGTACAAGCTGAAGTAGCAGAGTGATTCGTCGATTTCGAATGGATTTCACAGATGTGTATACTCATTAAAGTATTTTCCTGAGTAAGTTTGGTTGTATCGTTCTACATAGTTTTGGTAATAGCATGTTCTTTGTACTCTTCATCATCTAATCTTTGCATATCAATTGCCCACAATATGTGTAATTTCTTCATTTGTAGTTTGTGCTGTCCATTTGTGTTTTCTTTCTTCACAAAATTCTTGAAATTGCTTCCACATTTTTACTGTTTCTTTTGCTGTTTTTCGGCACTGAATCTTTAATAATAGATTTATTTCAGAGTTTTAAAAATGACCAAAATTACACATTTTAATATTATATTGATGATCCCAAGCAATTACGGACCTAAAACAATTGCTATCTTTGTCTTAAATGGTAAAAAAAGTGATAATTTTATGGCGATACACATCTGGGATTAGTTTAATTTGAAACTATTGTTGCTTAGCATTGATTACTTACTTTTTTTTATTACATGGACACACACGAGTGAAATAGTCACGTTCAAATTTAACTATGGGAACGCCACGACATGTCAGTTTAAAATAAATTCACATAACTTCTCATTGTTAGGCTGTGTCTGGAACAGTTTTAGAGATTTGAATTTGTGAAGATGTTTCGTACCTTTAAATTAGTTACATTATCGTACCTAATGCTCTAGGATTTATAATCAGTTTTATAAGTGATGGCTGAGATGTGTTAATATGAACGATATTGTGTTATAATTTTACGTCGCCGTTGCTGATGCGCGAAAGCAAGCGTTGTAGAAGCACCACTAATTCATCAATATTCTACATTATTTCTCTTCTCTTATAGCACATTATATTTAATTTCAGTTATGAACTACTTTCATTTTTACTTTATCGCCTACTACTTACGTAGTGTAGAGAAAGTATTGTAATGCTGTGGAAAGAAACGAATATTTTTCGTAAGAAAAACTCGTATTGTCGTAAACTCGTAATGATAGCTATTCCTCCACAAATTATTATTCTGCACATAATCGTTGAGGATAAGAAACGAAAATACTTTATATACCTGACTTGTCTAAAGGCAGACAAAGGTAATCATAGCACTTTTCAAGTATATTCGACCATGCAATTGAAATTGCCGCGTCTGTGTCATCTAGAAGTAAAGAATACGTAAGATATTTCGAGAACTTTCTTGCCTGTTGGGCTAGCTGTCATGTTGATGTGCTGTTCTGGTCCTGTTAACCGCGTTTGAAGTGATAGCTTGTCTCCAGAAAATTATTATCCAATACTTGCTCGTTGAGAAAAATAACCGAAAACGCTTCCTGATTCGTCAAAAGAGATAATAAAATTACATCGCAAGTTATGAATTCGACCGTCCAATTGAAATTGCCGCATCTGTGACATTAGGATGTAACGAATATTTCGAGAACTTTCGTGGTAGTTCGAATACCTGTCGTTAAAAGCGCTGTCACCATTTTTAATGACAATCATAGACTATAGAATCGTGACGGGCATTGCTTACTCGATGTTGGGCGGTCTGCAGCATTGTGAGAAGTCTTGATTGAGTATACTAGAGTATACATTCATTGACCGGGTGGCCTGGTGAATCTTATGAAACCCGTGCATGCGTTTCCAGCTTTGGTGTGGGTGGGCATATCACCCCTTGTGCTATGTATCAGATACTGATTTACGATTGAATTTGTCATCGTAGAATTTTTGTGGATTCTTTTGAACATCAAGTACATTTTCTTAAGATCAGAAGAACAGTGCAGTTATGCCTAGTGAAGGAAGTGAATTGCTTCAGTGTTACAATCGTGGATGTGGTCAAAAATTTGACCCACAAACGAACAAAGAAGGTAATGCAAAGATACCAACATCAGGATTGAAATGGACATATTATAATTTTTTGAGGGACTGTTTTCATTAATTTCAGATTCATGCATTCATCATCCCGGGGCACCCTTTTTTCATGATGCATATAAAGGGTGGTCGTGCTGTAATAAGAAATGCACGGATTTCACCGAATTCCTAAACATAAAGGTAGTGATTAGCATGTGTGTCTTTTCAGTAATGATTAGAGTTTGCTCTCTATAATCACTTGCAGTAATTTGACACATATCTTGTGTGATCTAGGGATGCACAAAATCCTACCATAGCAATGTTAAACCTCCAGAGCCAGAGAAACCTGTTGTTGATAAATCCAAGGCTGATGAAGTTATAGAATATAAAGCTCCTGAACCATTAGTTAGAGAAGCTTTGGAAAGACCATCTTTTGACTCTCCGTTGGTAAGATGAAAGTTAATATAGATTCTGAATTGTAAGTAAATTAACAGAACTAGCAAATTATATTGCTTATGAGAGTCTGAAAATTCCTGGAATAAGGACTTAAGCAGAAGGGAAATTGAAGATGTGTGACAATAGAGTAATCCTGACCTGGTGGATAATTTTTCTCTCCCTGGTCTTGCTGAAAACTTCACTACAATGACTACATTTCCACAGTGCTGTAATAATACTGTTGCAGATCTGTCTTCATTAAACATTTTGAAAGAATTGCGATTCTGTGATTCTTATAAGAATTGATATTAACTAAATTTCTTCAACCAAATCCTTTCTAAAGTTCTGGGATCCTCATATTCTTTGCATTTATTTCTAAATCTGTGTTTTCAAACCAGTTACTATTGTTTTTTCCATTTATTCTCATGATTATTTAGAATGCTATACAATATAGCTTGAAAATATTGTTAATACAAGGTGTTTTCCATAAAGTTGAATTCAATCCCTATTTAATTTTATTTGGTGAGCTATTTATTTAACTTCTATTTGGTGATGAGTACAGTGTCATGCCACGCGGTACCGTCTAAATACGTGGCCCTACTAAGATTACTGAACAATAACTGTATTATTCTACTGACCTACTGCCAGTCATATGAAAGGTATTTCAGTGTCCTCAAACAAGATGAATGTGAGTGATCATGCGACGTACATAGGATTTAATAATAAAGTTGGCATCAAATATGTTTGTAGGCTCAAATGTGGTAAAAGCTTATATTTCAGTTACTTGACAACCAGTATATCTGTTATAACCAATAAACAACTTTTCACTTATGATTAATTAGACTTTTATGAATGAGGTTAATTTATTTCAATTTGTCGGGAAGATATTTTCGATTTGAGAGGGTTCTCGGTTGCAGAGCTGACTTTCTAACATGTTTGTTCATGTAGGTTTTAAATTATTTGAGATTGTTTCACCCAATTGTTGTCTGCCAGGAGTTTCTGCCTTGACTAAATTTAAAATAAAACCAAAAGAATGTTTTCAATCCAAGGTAGATTTATTGATTTAGGTTGATATGAAAAATTTGTGGATGTGTGAACAAAACCTTTTCTTGAAGCTGTAACTTAATAAACACTTTAATTCTCAAAATCAAAGGATTAATGTGAAATTGTCATGGTAGTATATAAAAGTATTTATTGACTAGGCCGTCTGTATGGGACACAGTAATGCAATTACCTTAAGTAGGCCAAGAAATTTTTAAAAACTAATAAAAGATCATCTTCAAGAACAATTCAATTTATTGTAGTTCTTTGTTTTGCTCATAAAAAAATCTGCTGAGTTTATATTTGAGCAGATTGAAATAACTGATAGTTTACATTAACCTAAGTGTTTGAAATATACTAGATAGTAATACAAAGAAGGAAACATTTAATCTTGATGTTTTTTTTCTTTCTAATATTTTATTTTTCTCACTGTCAGGAATCCTGAAAATTCGTCCCCAAAAATTGAACTGAAAGAGACATGTTACATTTATAATTCTCATGAATGTAATACACATTGCAGATGACCCTGAAAGTGGATGTTTCTCCAGCTTTGGCCCAACAGGTTCAATCACTAAAATTGGGTAGCAATAGTCAAGAAACACCAGTTTCATCTGAAATTCCTATTGGCACCCCATGCAAAAATGGAGGCTGTAAACAGGTATGAATAATGCTGCAGCAGAAAACGATTGAAGCAAGTTGATGGAAGATATTTCTCCTTAAAGTGAACAGACAGTATTTCATTTTGTAGTAATGTGCAATAAATGTTGAATTTTGAGTTAAGTAGCCTTCTAGAAATGTTTGATATTACAGTAGGACCCCATTAAAAGTGACTGGAGGCATTAAATCAGCTTAACATAGGATGTTAATTTTTCCATTATTCACATTAATTAACTATTTAGAACACCCATTATAAAAATTATCTAAATGGAAAAACAAAATTGTGATTTTTCTTGCGAAAGGAAAACACTTCTACAGATGACCAATACTAAAATCACTGATCGTTAAAAGCATAATACAAAGTTCACTACACATTAAGATGATGAGTCTTACACTTCGTGAAACACTGTGCAGCTCTCACTGTTCCCACTGGCCCAAACATGATCAGGACGTTAGCATGAACTATGCAATTCTTGATGGAGATCACATATCTTCCACAAAACAATAAACATGAAAAGTGACAGTAGATCTTCACCTTCCGATGACATAACCCTTTTTCTGTCTTATAATGGGGTTCCACTGTAATTTGCATGGTTTTTGTTAACAAATGTTCAAGCTGCATATTTGGTCAAACCCAATATTGTAACATTTGTATTTACTATTGTTCACATTTTTATAGGTTTATGAAGGTAGCAGCTCCAATCATTCACCATGTATATACCATCCTGGGGTACCTGTTTTTCATGAAGGGCTAAAATTCTGGTCATGTTGTCAGCGAAGAACTACAGACTTCAATAGTTTTCTTGAACAAGAAGGCTGTAAAACAGGAACGCATGTGTGGATTAAGGAAAAGGTGAGCTATTTTAAGTTAGGCACATATTTCCACAAACAATCACATTACCGTAATAGAAATGCAATTGTTTGTGGAAAGGCTCTGGCCTTACGGCCCTGCTCTTCTGCCTAACCACTTTAATGAATTTATTTTCATAATTACAATTACAATTAAGGTGTTTGGGCATAAATAATTATAACAGGCATTTCACAGTAAAATGCAATGATAGCATGAAACATGAAATGAGCTACACATCCCATAACTTAAGTTAATAATCATTGACATTCGTTCTCTGCTTAAAACCTCTTGAGATGAAGAGAGCCACTATCTCTCATTCATAAACAAGTCGATCTATATTTCACAAAATTTGGGAAGCAGCCACTTATACCAGAGTGCCTGAAATGTGAATAATTTTTGAAACAATACAGTTCTTTTATTGTTAATCCTATGTATATTTCTTTCTCGAATGAAAATTGATATACTTGTTCAATTATCTTCAACAACAAAGATTTTATTAATCATTGTCTTTCAGCAAGATGGAGATAAAAGTGTTGCATGTCGCTTCGATTGGCATCAGACAGCCACTCATGTCGTAGTATCTGTTTTTGCTAAAAAATATGACCCAAATGTTTCATCAGTTGAATTGAATCCAATACGCCTGAAAGTACATTTGTTTTTCCCTGAAGAGGATAGTTCTTTCGACCTTGATGTTGAGCTGCGAGGGGTTAGTCTATTTTCATTATTTATTTCATTTTGTTTTTATTTCCTCAGAATTATAAATGCTTCATTTTTCATGACTTATTGTAGATTGTGGATGTGGATCGCAGTTCAGCAAATATGTTGCAAACTAAACTAGAAGTAAAACTTCGTAAAGCAGAACCTGGTTCTTGGCCTAAGTTAGATTTTCCTCGAATAGCTTCTGCTACCCCACAGAAAGAAGAAAAAGTTGAAAAAGTTGAAGCAGACATTGAAGATGATTCTGTGGACTTAAGTGACCTGTAACAATTGTTGCTATTGTTTCTTTAATTTTACTTATAAATTGTCACCAGAGAATAGCATATTTAGCTAACATAAGTTAATCTGATTACAAGCAACTCAGCTTATGTAAAAATATCTATGAAAAAATGATTGTAAGCAATTGCACTGGCAAGAAGTTGAGAGTTTATTTGTAATTTGATTTGTTTGTAAGTGTTAGCATAAGTGATATTTTGAAGTAAAAAGTATCCACAAAATAAGCTTTTATTGTTGTTCCCTACCCCTCCATATCCTTTCATGACATTGGCATGATATCAGAATTTCAAATAAAAATAAAAATGAAAATGTAATCAATGAAAACAATTGCCAAACTAATTTTCTTTACTAAAATATGACAACTTGCCATGGCTGTTGTGAGCGGCATAGGCTACATATTTAGCTGACTTTCCATAAAGTACTTATTTTCAGTTGTCAGTTCAAATGGGGAAATTGCTTATGACCCTGTGTCCATTCAGAAAAAGCTCACCACCAGTTGAAAAGGGGGAGACTGCTTTTTGGGTTTCGGTGATGTGTTTCGCGACATTGTACAGGTGTGACGAACTTCACCCGACGTACAGCTATTTGTCACGGCAGATGGAGGTTACATTGAAACCAGCTTCAAAGAAATTGTCGTTTGCACGTTTTCAAAAGCGCGCTTAATAAACCCCAATTGTTATAGCGGCTAAACACGAAAGACGATATATACTCTCTGCGAAAGACTTTGGTTCGCAGAAGTCGAACTGCTAGGTAACTATAACGTGTAAACCCGTTGTGGTCGACTTCATTGGCATTGTCTTTGCTTATCGAGATGAAAATTATTGACACGTACGCATTGCGTATAGATATCCACGTGTGGCATCACTGATAACCCATTGATGTGTCGCTTGGCGTTGCTGCTGTGTTCCGGGCACGGGCTGCTACGGATTCTTGACTTGTGCGGGTAGCAAGGCCAGGAAGATGAAGTCGTACTTTCAGGGAATAGTATTTTTATTTGTTATTGCAGTATCCTTCGGAGCAACTAAAGATGAGAGCTGTCATACGTATGCTGGGGGCAGCGTTTTCCCTCAAGAGGTAGGAACAACTGTTGATCACAAATTACAATGGACACAAGCAGTCAGTAAGTACCGGTGCGAAGCCCCCATGCGTTTTCTTTTTCAAAGTTTGAAACTTTGATTATTTAATGTTTTTAACTTACTGTTTAATGAAGTAAAAATGTATTTTTAATTTCCTTACAGTTTCCAAACCTGCCCCTTTTTGGGAAGGCACCGCCGTTGTAAACGGCGAGTTCAAGGAATTGAAATTGACTGACTACTTAGGAAAATATTTGGTTTTCTTCT
Source organism: Gryllus bimaculatus (assembly GCA_017312745.1). Classification (NCBI taxonomy): domain Eukaryota; kingdom Metazoa; phylum Arthropoda; class Insecta; order Orthoptera; family Gryllidae; genus Gryllus; species Gryllus bimaculatus. The sequence continues at coordinate 1,607,312 of BOPP01000193.1, read as the reverse complement.
TCTACCCACTGGATTTGTAAGTATATGTGGTTATACTTGACATTTTTATCTGCACTTGTTTCATACGAGAGTATGTGTGACATTTCAACGAGTTCGAATTAGATGAAATATAGTTTGGTTTGGATAAGTTTAATGTCATATTAGTTCATTATAGTATGTTGACTTTGGTTCAAAATTAGGTTCGCCATAAAATTTATCTCACAATCATTTAATTACTCTTCAAATCTTTTTATATTATAAAGATAATTATTATTTTATATTTATATTATTGTTTCAGCACATTTGTGTGCCCCACGGAGATACTGGCTTTCAATGATAGAATTGAAGATTTTCAACGTTTGAATGCAGAAGTTGTGGCATGTTCTGTTGATTCAGCATATACACATTTAGCATGGATGAATTTACCTAGAAAAGAAGGTGGATTGGGTAGATTGAAATATCCTGTTCTGTCTGACCTGACTCACAAAATTTCTAGAGCATATGGAGTGTATCTTGAAGATGTTGGCCATGCATTGAGGTGAGTAATTTACTACCTATGCCTTACTAACCTTCCCACTACCTTACCTTACCTTACCTCACCGTACCTTACCTACTACCTTACTAACCTTCCCAAGTCTTATAATATTTAATTCGCAATCATAGACATTAATGTGTGTTATTTAAAGCCTGTGGGTGAGTTGCTTATTAAAACTGTGTGAAAATGATAAATGCAGTTGTTTATTGTTAATGAGATGTAATGATCAGTTTTCTGAGAAGTGCGTTTATTATTTATGTAATTCCAAAAGAGATTTAAAAAAAAATTTTTTTGTGACAAAATTTAAAACATTTAATCTGTAATATTGACATAAAGCTCAGAGGGCTGAATTATAAATATTTTTTATCATGACAGTAGGTCAGATAGCATTTTTTAAAATTATTTTTTACTATACATGCACATTTACCTTGTAACAACATTTTTTCCATTGATACTAATTCCCTAATTCCTTTCTACAACTTTCCATATTCGTTCAATAATGCTGTTCTTTTAAGTGTAATTTGTAATTAAATAAGTTTTTCGAATGCTTATTATTTTGTTACAACTAACAAGGCAAAATTTTGTTGTTTTGTGGAAAATTATTCAAATGATACAAATTTGTTATTTTTGTTGAACTTTTTCATTAAAAGGTTAATAGAAGTTAATGGTATTATAAATATTAATTTATATATATATTTGCAAAAGTGGGTAATAATATTGCATTTTCTCTGCCTATGCCAGTCCTTGTGCGTCTAAGAATCGCAGCATTTCTTTTCTTTTTAATCCTGTCAAAAATAGTGCCTGCTGTTAAAGGTTTGAAGTAGAGGTATGAATCAAGTTTAAGTATTTTGAGATTTGTTGAGGTTTTGTAAATCAGGACCCTTAGAAGATTAAAGAAACTGTGCTGAACTGTGAATATTATGTACCTTCTAAATAAAGTAACAAAATTGGTAAATAATAAAGAAATAGAAAGGGTTGTGTTCAAATTATTAGAGTGAAAGTTTCATACACCTATCTCTAATTTGTCACTTCATAAATATTTCCAAAAATTTCACAAAATGGCCAGGATTCTGAAATTAACTTTGTGTGAAGGCTCAGGTTTGAAAGTATTAAAGTCTTACTTGACATCAATGTACCGATTTGTGTTACTACTCTGTAAATCTTTTTTATACTTATTCAAACAGGTTCATTAAAAATTTAAGTTTCACAGACTACTATTCCCATAATCTGAAGACTTCTTTTGACACTCAAATACACAGAATATAAAGAAACAAGGAATCATTTGGAATTCAATAAAAAGTAAATAAGCGTTGGTGAAACTAATGACATTTGTTTCAGAGGCCTCTTTATTATTGATAAGAAAGGGATCTTGCGGCAAATTACCATGAATGACTTGCCAGTGGGTCGTAGTGTTGATGAAGCTCTGAGATTGGTGCAGGCTTTCCAGTATACTGATCAGCATGGTGAAGTGTGTCCTGCTGGATGGAAGCCTGGTCAAGACACGGTTAGTGAGCAAAATCTTCTGTTTTTGTTGTTTTATGTTTGGTTTGGTTTTTGTAGGTTATTTGAAAAGAGTAAGTGATGACAGAGACATTTTAATAATGTTTCAGATCGTTCCTGATCCAGTTTTGAAGAAAGAATTTTTTAGCAAAGCTTATAAGACTGAGTTCTGAAAGTGATAAGACGGAAGATCCAAACTGTTTTTACATGACCAGAGGTGCATTTATTGGTAAACAATTTTATCACCTGCTCAATACAGAATTTAATGACATCGGTGCAATAAGAATGATTCTTATGTAGTGTTTTGTATCAAAATCTTTTTTATTTATTGAAGACTTGATAGTTTGTACCTGGGTGTGACATGACTTTTGTGAAGCACACAAGAATGATAAGTTACATCACATAGTTATAAGTATTTAAATTTGGTATGGTGTGTGTTAATAAATTGAAGCACACATATTTGTGCAAACACTTACAGTATTTGTGCAATGTTACTTTATTGCAAGACTGAATGGTGTATTGAACTTTGACATTTTGTGCAATTATCTTTTTGTAACATTTATTGAAAAAAAAATTGTGCTGTCAATAAAAGTTTACCTCTGTAATTTAAATTTTGATTTATCTGTAAGATGAAGCAGACCTCATTAAAAATTTCCAAGAAGATTTGTTACTGTGTTCCCTATTTAGAACTAATAAGATGACCAGATTTATGAGAAATGCTATGCATTTGATATTTCACAGAAATATTTGTGGATGTATATGCATAAAATAAATTAACATACTACTTAATCATAAAATAATTAGGATTGTTTTCCAAGTGTCTCACCGATGCCAGAAAGGTTTTCATTAAAAGTTATTTATGGTACCAGTCCTTTAAATGCATTTTTAGGACAAGGCTGGAAGATTAACTAGGCATTGTGAATGTGAAATAGAGTAGTAACTGGCCAAGGCTTTAAATACTTAAAAGGATATGCGACACAAAATGTTTTGTTATTGTAAAATAAGTTAGTAATGAGTAGATTAGTGAGATAATTAATAAGAAAATTATTTACAGAAATGGCAGGGAATCCAAAAACAAATATGCTTGATTAATTAGTAATTCTGGACCTGTCAATGTCTGTAAGTGTAGTCCACGTTTTATTGCGGAAGGTGGTGGTAATCCTCTCTCGTCTCCCACAGTGTGATGAGATCTGTTGCCAACTTCCATCGCCTTGTGGTCCCCAACCAAGTATCTCTGGCCAGCGGGGCACCGCCCCAGCCAGGACAAACTCTTAAGTTTCCAACTGGTCTCCTAACAAGTGATGATAGCACATTGCATGTAAGGAAGGAAAAATCGTGTGTAGTCTTTGGCCCATTTGTTAGGGGTACTGTTCTGACATTTTCCGGGTGTTGATCATAGAAACCACAGAAAACTACTAATCAGTGCAGCCAGTTGCTAGAATTCTAGCCCAGACAGCAGCTGAATTCAGCATGACTCTAGCTAGTATCAAAAATCCTACCATCATTGGGAACAGCAGTGACAACAGTGGATGCCCTGAGCCACCTTTATCAATGCAATTATGCTAGGAAACTATATTTTCATGTCAGATGATATTCTAAAGTCAGAATCTCAATTTCCACTGCTTGTATTCGATAACTCCCAAGGCTAGTGCTACTTATTTTATATAAAGGTGTACATGAAGTTTTTGTGTTATTAAACAATGATTGACGGTGGTGAAAACGTTCAGTATGTAGTCCTATTTTAATATGCTATATGAAAATATTAAAATGTCTGTGCAAGTTAAAAAAAATTCTTATTTTAATAATATTGTAAGATCTTAGCAATTTCAAAAGTTTAATATCTTTAAACCAAAACAGGACTTTTTATATCATGTTCTTAATTATTTAAGAGGATGCTGTTCCTTCACATCAAGCCATCGCTTCAATGCTTCAATGGTAAAATTTGAACCTTAACCCCCTGACACTTAACAATTTTAATGGCCATCGCTAAGGCCTCCGTGATCATTGTTGTATTGTTGCAATGAATCTGCGTGAATATTTACACGAATAACAAAAAGGTTGTTTTTTTCTTTGATTTTGTTCATTAAGCATTTAGTTTTATTAAGTATTGTGGATTTGATTTATTAAATTACACTCCTTGAGTATTAATTCTATTTACCTTTCATGCACCACATAACACACTTCAAGGTGAGTTTCTTTCTCTAAAACTTAAGAATGTACAGATTTATAAATCTAGAAATAAATTTAAAATTGTAGGATCTACAATAAAGACGTGATTGAGCCAATTCGGGCCTCATTTTAAAGTTCAGTGGGAAGATAATGGCCTTTTCAAGTTTAATAGCATGATCTCCCACTTTTTTTGTATATGTAGTTTTGAAAAAGTATGCAAAAATCAATGTCGATATTTTTTGCTAAAAATGCACATTTTGAGGATCCCTGACACTGGAAAGATAATTTTTTTCTTGCTCCTGTATGTTGTAACGTATATGCAGTTTAGATGGATTTCATGTTCTGTGGGTAATTGATACCAACAAATTGGTAGATTCCTCTCAACTACAGTAGCATTTAAACTGAACAAAGATTTTCATCAAAATTGGTATTTCCAGTTTATTTTATATAAATTTTGTAACAATACATGAAGCAATTTTATGCATTTTTGTTTTTATTCGAACATTATAATGTAAAAAGTCTTACCTGAAAAAGTGTATCCTCAAAACAGGTAAATTGTTCTCACCAAAGTTAAATTTTAAAAATGTACATTAAAACTTATAACATGATACATACATGTTCGATAATAAGTACTAATTATTTTTTCATTTTTAATTTTCTACAATGTTGGAATTATTTTGCAATATGGGTAGGCAGGGCAGTCAGAGCCATTATATACTGAATAATATTGCGGGTGACCCACCTTTAAGAGTAGGCAAAAATGGGGCTTTTTGTAGATTTTCGATAATGGCAATTATAGTCTGAATACTTAGCAGTAAAAAGTTTACAATAAGCGAGCTCATTCAGCCAATGACAAGTAATTGCGATCGTAGCGACAAATGTTCGGAAACAAATCGAAAAAATTAAAACCAAGCACCCATGGGGTAGAATCCACCCCAGCCAAAGATATATGCGGATATATGGTGTGTAAAACCCAATGATAAACAGTGTTGCCTCGTAGAATATCAATAAAATTGGGTGTCCACGTAGCACGAATGCAGACAGGAAGGTTCCGGACGGGGAGGAGCGAAACAAAATTATTATAATAATAATATTGCTTGGGATGTATTGCATCCCAACGCGTGTGTCAATACAAATTGCGTTTTCAGGTCACGGGAAATGTATTTCAAACGTTATCTAACTATTGGAGATTACCAAACCCACTTCAAGAGATGTTGGTCTGGTGCTTCTTCTGTCATTGACAGGCTTGCGTGTTTCCACTACCATATCGTTCACGTAGGTCCATTATCTGGAATAACTATGACAGGTGTTGCCTTGAACTTCGCACACAATATTGATAAGGTATAATACTGCATAGTTTAATGATATTGTGATGGAATGTTTTACGAATAATCGGAAACCTTTGGAAAAATAATTTAAATATGTATTCAATGTAAATGTAATGTAAAATTAGATCAGATTCAAGTCAATAAAAGTATAACTGTAAGTGAAGTATTACGTGAGAACAAGTACTCATATCACGGGTCAATGTCAACTTCCTTGGCCTTCTGTAATCCGTCACGCACGCTAGCGGCACAATGCGGTCGGGGCTTTTGCACGTGCGCTCTTTCATCGGCTTAGTCAACCCAGTGCTGAACCCGTTGGTTGTACAGAGTGAATTTGGCCGCATTTTTCAACTTTTGAAGTGTCCGATGGCTACATATTCTGTAGAAGAGAGGGGTGCCCCCAACTCTACTGAATATAGAGTATATTTACGTGAGTTTATTTAATTGAATGTTGTTTATTTCGTGAAAGAAAATTTCTCAAACCATATGCTCGATTGATCGTGTATTGCTATTTAAGGGACAAGACAAGGCTTATCTTTATGAGTACCGGAATATTGCATAATTACTATCCTAAATAGAGTAGCCTTGTGTACTCTTGTTTTAATCCAAAGTTTATTATAGTGTCCTTGAGGTTATTAGCACACTCGTGGCCAAATACCATAATGCGTTTTAAATAACATAGACGAATATATAATTGCTTAATTTAGGTTTGTTTTGTGAGTCAAAATGTTATTACTGAAAGCTTAAAACTACTTCCTTCAATTATTATTATTATTAATTCTTCCTGAAAGTTATTTTATCTATACTGTCATAATTTTTTATCACTATAATTGAGAGTACTGTAACGGTTGTAACAAGTTTACTTCTTTGAAGTGGTTTATCTTTTTGCTGTGGCTATTCAGAAGTAACATATTTGATTTAATCAAAAAACATATCTTTCTTTCTGATCTTTTCCATGTTAATTATTACCATTGCTACAAATATTTTGCTATCAACATTTTGATTTGGCTGCTCTTCTGTCTTGCATTAAGTAAAGTAAAAACTGCAAATTTATTGCAAACACATTCACATTGATAAGATCTTTATTAATCATTCCATTACATGTCTTAAATATTCAGCAAATCTAGACCTTATTAACAACTTTCTAATAAGAAACATCTTGTTGCTGATTGACATTTGCACAGGTGATGTTCTCTTTTCTTTTCGACTAGAAACAAGTTAATTTATTTTCTAAAATGACAATGTGAGCAATTATCTCTTTACTAATAACTGCTTCTTAGTTTAGAGGTACTTGATTTAACTAATAAATATCGAAAAGTACCAACATCCTTTCTGAGGTGGTCGTTGGGTAATTTATACAAACACTTTTCATACTCCTAAATAAAATTTAATGCAATAATTTTAATTGTGTAAATTGGTATTTTCTTAATTTTGGCTTTTTAGAAGGAGAGAACTTTTGGATTGTGGTTTTTAAGGTTGTGTTCTCAAAAATATTAAACAAGATAGTTTGAAGAGAAGTTTTTTAGGACTTATGAAAATTGTTTAAGTAATTTACTTCATTAGGAAATGAATCGGGACCAATTTCTCCTTTACATGACATCCCACTACTTGCCGATTCTTGCAAGAAAATATTCAACATGGTTGTTGAGATACCACGGTGGACAAATGCTAAAATGGAGGTACTAAATTTTTTCACTTTTGTGTGAAGGATGCTTCCTTCTTTTAATATATAATTTACACCTATGTTTGATTGAATCATTGTATTATTTCTTATAATGATTTTTGTTTTTGAAGATAAATTTGAAAGAAGTATTAAATCCAATTAAGCAAGATGTTAAAAAGGGAAAATTGAGGTATGTAGCTAACTGCTTCCCTCACCATGGCTACATTTGGAATTATGGAGCATTTCCTCAGGTAATTTTAGAAATGAAAAGTTGCAGTGAAAGCTCTGAAAAAGTATGTTTCATAACCTGTTTCACTTGCTTGTAATCATTTGATTTTTAGACTTGGGAAAACCCTGATGTTTTAGATGAAGCAACAGGTTGTAAAGGAGACAATGATCCAGTTGATGTTTTAGAAATTGGATACAGGGTATGTAATCTTCTGGAGGGATGTCTTGTACTTGTGGTATTTGTTATTTTGTGTTAAAGTCTGGATTTGCAGGTTGCAAAAAGAGGTGAAGTGATAAAAGTGAAAGTTCTTGGAGCCGTTGCCCTAATAGATGAAGGTAATTACCTCTAATTACTTCCAATTTATTTTAAGAGGGTGAAAACTGAAAGACTTACCTTCATAATTCTGTACTTTCGAGGTAAGGGGCACTATGTCATATTCCCTTTTAATTAAATTGATGTTGCTATGACTGGTTCCAACTTCGTTTTTAAGGCATTTTGGACAAAGTTGTCAATGCCTTCATGAAGATTAATGAAAGTGGAACAAGTGTGTGAGGGGGCAAAATATGGACTAATTGCCCTTACCTTGGGGGTTCCAAATTATAATTCAAATCCTAGGGAAGCTGTGAAAAGCTTCTTTTTCTTTACTGTTGGACAATGTTTTAAAGGTGGAGGAATTATTCAAGAATTAAGACCACTTCAAATGGAAATAAGATTTCATCATATTTTCTTAAAAATCAAGCAGTAGCAGTATTGTAACAGTATCTATGACATATCTTCCTGTGCCTTTTCAATTTTTGGATTGTAAAATGTAGGCATTTGTGTATAAAAATCATAAATATTGCTATTATTATTATTATTATTATTATTATTATTATTATTACTATTATTATTCTTCTTATTGAGTCACATACACATCAATCCTGTTGGATCAGTCAAGTAAATATTTTTTGGTTGAATATAAAAACTTCTTAATTGATACATTTACTACATTAAGAATCTAGCTTGCTTTTGAAAGTGGAGAGACAATATTTATTATGTATTTATTTTATGTAAAGTTGATAAGGAAGTGATTACATAGTACAATAACAAGAAATCTACACTTTGTAGAGCACAGTAGTTTTGGAATTTTAAGTTCAGATAGTGTAATTTGGAATGCGTGGCAGTACTACAATTAAGATGGTTGTTGTGATTATTGTTGCTGTTTGCTTGGAGAGTTCCATTTACATTTATGTAATTACATTTGTGTAATGTTTTAGGTGAGACTGATTGGAAGATAATTACCATTGATGTGAATGATCCTTTAGCTGAACAAATGAAAGGTAATGATGTTATTTTTTTATGAATTAGTATTTGCTGACTTTCTTTCTTTTTCTTCTTCTTCTTCTTTCTTTCTTTCTTTCTTTCTTTCTTTCATTCTCTCTCTTTTTTTTTTTTTTAACTTAAGTGACATGAGTTAGAGGAGCAAAGCACTACAAATTTTGTTAAACTGTGATAAGAATTTTTCTAACCTAAAACTTTTGAGTAATCTGAAAGCTTTGAACATTGATTTCAGACATAGCAGATGTGGAAAAGCACTACCCAGGGTTGCTCAAAGCTACAATTGAATGGTTTAAAGTGTATAAGATTCCAGATGGAAAGCCAGAAAATCAATTTGCATTCAATGGTGAAGCAAAGAACAGAGAATTTGCTCATAAAGTCGTTGATGAAGTTCACAAATTTTGGCAGTCACTTGTGAAGAAAGAATCTGAAGCCGGTGGTATTTCATGGTAAGAAAATATAAATTCATTTTTCATTAGATCACAACAATTTATATTAATAGCTGGGACAGCATCAAAATTACAAAGTACAACAAAAATGTAATATTGGTGCCATGAATTGGAGCAAAAATTTTGTGAATTTAAATCGTGAGATATTTTCTGTGGTACAGTATGCCAGTACATAAGGGTGATGCTGGCAAGGGGTAATGTTCCCCCTTCCTCTCCCCAGTTGTTTCAAGTACATCTGATAGTTGATTCTATTTTTTATCCTTCTGTTTCCTATTCAACCAACAGTGAATGAATAAACAACTGGAAATAGTATCACTATTACTCTCCTTTGTGTTCAGGGACATTTACAAAATAGTGTGAATGTTGGCCACATTGCCAATTCAAACAAATAAAATTTTTATATTTAGACAAAAGGGGAAAAATTGTACAACAAAGTGAAATGAAAGTAATAATAAGGTGGTGGACTCTTTGAGCCCCTCTTTCATATTTTTAGGGTTAAGACTGCAATGGTAACTTGGTTTACACATACTTATTTTGCCACCCTTCTTTAGTTAAGTCTGTAATATATGTGGGGAAGGAATATTACAAAGATGCTTCCAAACTGACAGATAGATGTAGGAATTCCCTCCATGCCTTAACTTTTGTCTCTTGACAAAGTGGGCTAATAAGCAAAAGGTTTGCCTCTACCAATGCTTGAAGCGCTGATACCATGATCTTCATGCATGCCCCCATGCATGTCAGAGTGTATTATTGAACTCACGAATTTTTTGGTATGCTGTGTGCTCTTTGTTATCTTCACAATTCAATAAAAATATTGCTGTAGTTTTAGTTAAAATTCCATGTAGGTTCAAGTACTTTTGATGTCAACCCTCCCCCACATTTTGTATGCCAAGAGCCTTGCCGGTCCATTTGGAAAATTGGAAAATAATTATTGTTGCTTTAGTTTTTTGAAGCAGTGTTTGAAACTTGAAGTTTTTTCCTTGAGAAAAAGAAAGTTCAATTAAAATTTAGAGGTAATGTGAAATCAAACTCAAATCAGTGACTTTTGGTATTAGAATGACAAATTTCCCACATGCCCTCTTTTTCCCCCTCTTACTTTTTTTCTTTTTTCTTGACATGTTGCATAAGAAATAATGGAATTTTAAAAGTAATTGAAACTTCTAAATTTTAGTGCCAATGTCACTGTTCAAGACAGTCCATTCAAAATTGATTACAAAGATGCAGAAGATATTGTTTCTAAAAGTCCTGCTTTGGAAGAAGCTAAGCCAACGGATCCTACAGGTATATCTTTCAAATAAAATATAAAATAATTATTATGAGCATGTGTGAATGTATATATCTATGTTATGCATGCACCTTGCTCTTCTAATAGCAAGGAATTAGTGATACTTACTCTTGTAGTGATATTTTCACCTCTGTTGTATTACTTTCTATTCTTTTCTGTATTTTGGGGTTGTCCATAAATAAGTAATGCTAAAGAGGAGAGAGAGAGGTTTGAGATAGCTGTGCGGACACTAGGTTGGTATAACACAGGCAGTCGTGGCCCAGCACAGCAATATTTTTGTGGATTGCGTACACTAGGCTGGGGCAACAGGGACGGATGGGTTGTAAGGGACACTTCACACGGTTTCTGAGTCAGTATTTCTCCTCGCTTCATATGTTGTATTCTGCGTGAAGGCTTCATAATTTAAGTAAAGTAGCAATTGAATCATGTTCATTTTAAATGGAGGAAGAAGAAAATGGGGCAAGATGTCGAAATCAATATTCACTTCTAAACAGAACGAGAATGACAAGGGGGAATTTCATATATTACATCCCGACCTAGTGGAAGAAGATAATATATTTCAGTATTTGAATATTTCAGTTGTCGCATGGTAAATTTGAAGTTAAATTGGATGTTTTGAAAAATAAACATAAATAAATATTTTGGTAAATATTGTAATCGTATACTATAATTAAATTTTACCAAGAGACAGAATCATAATTACATTAACTTTCTTAGAAACTTAAGAAAATAATTGGCATATTGAAAACACAATACTTTTCGCAAACCAGGCAAACACAAATATTTTGTTAATTAATGAACAGAGTTTCATTCCAAAATATGGCATAATTTATTCACTGCACAAATATGCCAAGTTTCTGTAATACCGCAGAGCTTCTTATACCTAGTTTTTTGAATTTGGCAGATATTACTCTTTGATTCAGATAGTTTAGCTAACTAGTGAAATTACACTTCCTAACAAGGAAATTCATCAAATAAAAGTTAGTATCAAGTTGCACATTTTGAGATAATTCTGGATTAACATTATTAAATTGGATGCATACACGATCGCTTCATACACTTAAAGTAACCTCATAAGTGAAACTGAGGAAATGCTATTCCAACAGTACTGATGACATTTGCTGAAATAATTTTTTTGTTTTGTCTTCTAGTAAAACATTAACTAGTTAAATTATTAAAAAGTAAATAAGTTAAAAAGTTGGTTTATTATTAATAGTTAAGGAAGAAAATATTTAGAACAGGAATATATTTTACAATCCAATTAAATAAGTGCAGTAAACTTGCCCATGTGTCATTTCATGACAGCATGTGCACATCTTGTCAGAAATATTCATGTCTACATGTCCTTCATTAATTCAGAAATTGTCCCGTCTTATTGTTAGGTGCAGACAGCTTCTCCAACTAATTCCGACTTTAATTATCATAAATTTTAATGTACAACACAAATTATTATTTCAAAAATTGATACAAATATTTTTACAGAAATATAATTTATATTTACATCTTATAAATGGGTGGGGAGAGGTCGCAAGCATTACATAATTATTTAAGAGGATTCAAGCTCATGTTCCTGGAGGGGGGGGAAGGGTTTTCAAAATTACTACAAATTTGTGTTACATAATTTATGGATGGCTCCTTTGGAATTTTGTGAAATTGTCTCCTACTTTCATGTGATGGGTGCTCACTTCACTATGCTCTCAAATGCTGCCCAAGAATATTTACGTTATATATCCTTTTATTTTCAGTTGACCGATCTTATTATGTTCCAATACTGAAGAAGAAGATGAAATTATAATTTCTTTCAAATAATGTTCTTTTTCTAAATCGGTATTAGTTAACAAAATTAATATTTCTTTATAGAATACTGTGTATGTTAAGTTGGATAATGCATAGCTTTGGCTTGTTTAATTTGACATTTTGTACACTTTTCGGAATAATGAAATTGTAATTTCTGCTGAAAGTTCCATTAATGTGGAATAAAGTATTACTTTATGCCTTGTAGCAGGTAGATTTATTTTTATGTGGACTTGCTAATTAATTGCATGTTACTTCATTTTCCAGTTGACAAGTGGCATTATATTCGCCGAAGTTTTCCAAATTCCTATTATGAGTAGATTATGTAACTTAGGAAATTTGTAAACCTACTTAATTTCAACAAAATATTCTACTATTTCTAGTGTATTGATAAAAAATGGTCCATAATTTTAGAAGATGTATCAATTTTTGATAATTGAACTCCATTATGGTAGCTTTTCGTAGAACCTTTAATAGATCTCTTTTTCTTGTTCTTATAATTTGTAATGAAATAGGATGGGGGCTTAGATATTCGAGTCATTGTTTTTCAATTAAACATTTGTCTTTGATGAGTTTCCAAGGGACTTGGAAGCAATTAATTCCAATATTTACATTTTGTAATGCATGAAGTATATCCATCAGTAATTGTATTTTTAGTATAACTGCATGGCAGCATGGCAATGAAGTTTGTTTTGTAAACTCGCCTATTTATTTACTTTGTCAATATATTTCTTGTATGATGTATTATCACTTCATTCATTTAAATGTGGTTTTTAAATTAACTATGTTTATTCATTTTCCAGTTGTTGACAAGTGGCATTATGTACATTTGAAGTGAGAAATGCTAGTATTAGTTGGGACCAATGGAACATGAAAGTATGCACAGAAATAATTTTTTTATCATTCTCTGGCATTTTTTTTGTGCCTTTTGGTGAAATGAAATGTGGTCCTCCAAATATCAATTGAAGAATTTGATGGACATTCCCTCCAAAATTATACTATGCTGTAGATAATTGTCCTTAAATTATGTGAATTAAAACCCAGTGAAATGATCAAATCGTATTAGTATAATGTTGCATGAATAATGGTGGTTTCATTACCCTTATCTCCATTTTTTCCTGAATTTCCTAAACAGAGAAATCCATCACATTAATTGCATAGTTACTGTAGTTACTTAGATAATCAGAAATCAACTAATCAGACTTAAGGAAGAATTTTCAATTGGAACTCAAATTTTCAATTAGATATTCCTCACTACTGAGTTTTTTCTTGTGCTAACATACTACATAATATTTCGCTTCCTCCTGCGGTCTTTATCTTGGGAGGCTTCTGATGTTCTTCATACACCAGTGATGGCTTTCTTGCCTGGAAAGCATAGAGTTTCCTCTTCTACTTCCCTTCAATAACCCATTGCATTCAATTCTTGGAATCTTAAGTCTTCTCCATTTGACAAACATATCATATTAACTATTGTCTTTCAATCAGATGCACTAGGTTTCCTTCTGCTTCCTTGATCCTCCACATCCTGGCATTCCTGATTTATTTCTCATAATTGTGTGGCAGATCTTCTCCAGAAGTTCGTTCCTTTGTCAGTTGTTCTATCCGAAGAATAACTTTTGTAGTTTCAAGTTGCCATTTCCTAAAAGATCACTCTCATGAGAATTGATTTATAAATTATCCTTTTCATTCTGTGAATGACTATTACAAAGTAAAAAATTTATCACACCAATTACTTCTGTACTTTTGCTTACTCATTATTTCCATCTCTGAAGTCATCTAGTACAAATAGTGTGAGATTCAAAACCCATTATGAAAACTGGTCAGTTTTCATAACCCATCTAAGAAGAAGAAAAAAAGGAAGGGGGAAAAATGAAAGAGTTATTGAAAACGTAAGACCAAATAAGACTGACACATTTCAACATAAGTAGAAGATTATATTGCTTTATATATACACACATATACACACACATACATGTAATATACATAATAATATATATATACACAGAGTAATAAACACTGTATAGGGAAAGTTATTATTACTAATAGTTTTGTCGGTCCATGATGTAATTATAGTGTATTTTTCTTGCTTTTAAATTTAGTAAATTACTGTCTATTTTGGAGTGTAGTCAGAATCCATATTTTGTGGGGTCTCTACAAATGAATGGATTTTCAGCAAAATTTCTGTCCTACAGTCTATGAACAACAGTAGTGTATAAACTAGGGGTGTATAATAAGACCTCAAGGGCCACAACTAAAACCTTTAATATGGTTGCTGACCATATTTTCATTACTCAGGCGGTCTACACTGGATCCCAAATTGTTGATCTCTTCAGTTTGCCCTACAGCTCTGAAAAGAGGAGGGGAGTAAGGTAATGAATCACGAGTGATATCAGGCCCTGCCAAGGATAACGCAGTGAAACATTGGGATGATTTTGAATTTACTTGGAAAATTTTCTTAGAACTAAACTTAATCTTTTTTGCATTAAGGGGATGTTGGCCCCAACAGGGAATGCGCACTAGGCGCACAATGTTCTCGCCCAACATTTATGCAAGGAACTTTCCCTTTGGACTGATAACTTTTCGCGGACCACTATAAATGGCACTGCGGACTGCCAGTTGGACAACCCTGGTATAAACCATTCATATGTTTATTCCCAAAATTAATATTGCTAGATTGTGGCCCCGCAATTTTTAAAAGACTTCTTTAAATGTTGGGACTTTTCAACTTTTTCTCAAAAATGACTCCAAATTTTTCTTTCTTTTTTTTTTTTTTTCAGTTTGTTGCTAGAATAGAGTGAAATACTCTTAAAAGAGAACACAGGTCACATTTTACCTTTTTCTCCTGAAGTTTTGAAAATTACAAAAGTAAACTTTTTTTTTTATCACTCGTACAGTAAATAGTTGTTTTTTTTAATATTCAGTTTTAGAGGTTCTTTCCTTTCTTTCTTCAAAAAAGGGAAAAAAATTGTTTGATATTCAGTTTATCGATAATTGTCATATCTTGTTAGAGACGATTGTCACCAGCCTTTGTATCTCACAAAGTTTATTTTAAGTTACTTTTATGTCCATATAGTCAATAAATAGATAAATATGTATTTTTTCCCAATCAAATACATTTTTAAAATTAGATTTTAAATTAATGTGCTTAATAAATAAATGTTTTTTAAAAAGTACACTGAAACCTTTTCACACAGACTTCTTGATTAAGCGAACACTTTTTTTTATGGAACTGATTAATTATAAGGCATGTGTCAATATTCCTTGTTGGCCCACGGCATGGCACATTTTGTAGTTGACTTTCGTAAGCAGCCCCCTCAAGTGATTTTGAACTGTATTACAAGAAGCAGAATATTGGTGGAGGTTAGTTTTGATTTAATAACTTCCTGCAATTGAACTCATCGTCAGGTTACTTTGAACAGTGACATTCCGAATTGCTTATCTTGCACGAGTATTAATTTTTGTTTTGAAGTATCACTATTTCATTAACAATGACAACAAAATTTCAGAAAAATATCTTGATTTTTATATTTAGTAATGAAACCGTGTGCACTTTCTTCATTTCACAAAATTTGTAGGGTTTGCTAACGCGTGCTTCCCTTCTGTGGGAACTTGTTAAGGGCTCATGGAGCACGCCACATGTGCAAATCTGATCTGAATGTCATTTGCTAACTCCCTCTGACTGTAGGTACTGCAAAATATCTGGTTTTGAATTGCATTTTCAGTCTAGTTTGCTGGTTCGATTCTGTGAGGATGGAGAGTGGGTGTCTTGACTAGAATGAGTGACAAGTGTAGGGTGTGTTGTAATATTAGCTGTGATAATTCAAGTGATTCTAAATACTGTGATTAAATCGTATTTTGTCATTTATTGTGATAAAAATGTTAAAGATAACATACTAATTAATTTCATAGCAATTGGTTCAATTTTGTGAAATATTCGCTTCACCCTTTAAGCACCATTGGGTACGTTGACGACTCCAGTCAATTGGAAATTTTATGGAAATTCATTAAAAGCCTGAGCAAATTTAATTGTGGCTCGATGAATTTTTTTATAGATATTTTCAATTTCTTTGATTACATTTATTTATGCCTTACTTCATGTAATGATTCCTAAAAAATGTGTTCGGGTCATTACGAGACCCCTTGGTATTTTCTGTATCTCTTTTCCAAATAAAATGCTTAGTTTTATTTCATAATATTGTGCTTTTAACAAGCGTAAACTCCATTTGATTCTTTTCATGTTGATCAACTGATGCCAACTAAAAGGATTTTTAAGTTCCAGACGGAAAAATATTGTCAAAACATGAAATTGGAAATAGGAGCTCAATCGGACCCCTTGGTATTTTACGTTCCATCGAGACCGTGGTACTCGGAGGGTTAAAGCAGATATCACTGTAGTTTTCACATAATTTTGAGTGAAAAGGCAATTTAAAAAATGTAGAGAAGATTTTTCAAAAACGGTTCCAATTTTATTTAAACTCTTTGTATGGAGAGAGCTAAAAACAATCATTTAGCCTAAGCACCATTTTGAACAAAACCTTTTTGTATTTTCAAAAACTATGCGTCTGTAAACTGATTGAAATACTTTTTCACATTGTTAATATGTACTTAACAGGCCCATTTCGCAATTTAATGCATTTCCAAAACCAAGTACTTCAAACGAGATCATTAAGTTACTCAAAATCCCAAAAGGTAGCTGAGCTCAAAATTGCTCATTTTCAGAAACTATTAAATGAGTTTCACAAGAATGCCTCTAAATTTTCTAATGAAAATTTCCATTCACCAAGGGGTTTTGTTTTTTTATGATATTTTCCAAAATCGCATTTCCTTTGAACTACTATGGGATAAAAAAAATCGAGAAGGGGGAAGTGTGTTTTTTTAAATATAAAAACAATTCCCTCTATATAAATATATGAAAGTATACTGAACAATTGTGGCTTGACATTCGTGATATGACCCCATGGAACAGGCAGGCCCAAGCAAGAGGAACATTTAAACTGACCCGCGTATGTAATAAATTTTTAGTTGTATTTGCAGCGTGGGGGCATTTCCAGATGCTCATTTATTACATCAATCAATTCTCATATCCTTCTGTCACGAGTCATGGGATCGCTTCTCGCCTCAGCCTTAGCTTCTCGTGTAGTCCATGGTATACTGCACCCAGAGTGAACTCAAACGAAATTAAAATGTGTCACAACGGCAATATAAACAAACATCCATCCATCCCTAAAGTAAGAGCTGTTTCTCGTGCACCGTTCAGCAAACAAGTCATCCTTACCACAGGATGTGCAAGAGGGAATGGTTTGTAATGAGAACGCGCGTATAGGCTGAAATTGTCGTCCATGTACCACTAGACACGTCATATATGCAGCTGACCCCCTAAACTCGCTCACTTGACTCGAGACACTGGGAGGTGTGACCTGACCACTGCCTGTCAACCCCGAGCCCGTTTACTTGGAGTAGCATACCAGGGGTGTTGCAAAAGTCCTCCATTTAATGTAAGGGCATCGCACTATTCATTATTATCCATTGATAATCAAGCCTGTGTATTTAAGATGGAAGTCCGTGTTTGGTGTTGCCAAGGAGAGAGCATCAACCCCTCTGTTTGTACAAGTACATTTCCATCCTCGCATTTCCCAAACGAGTTTTGTGTAATTTCTCTCGTATTCCTTTTCATAAATAATTATGAGATACTTCAATAATGTCATTGATAACTGAGAGATGTGCGTCCAATCAACTCCACCTAGACACACTACTCCAGAGCGCATGCCTTGTTAATCTAGGTGGTGTTGGCCCAATCCATCTGTAGCTGGATCTCTACTCGCAGAATAATGAAACTGGCGCGAAGGTGGGGTGTCGGGCATGCATATAATAGCACAGGAACGTCGGACTTGAAGTCTATCACGTCTTAAAGTTTGGGGAGCGCGAGGGACCTTTTCACCTTGAATTAATGGAATATGCCGGAGAGTGTGATCCGAATTCTAAGGTAGATCGTCAAACACCTCTCCACAGAACTGTTGCAGGAGATCTGGGGTGAGCCGACCCGAGTACCATGCGCGCCCGTTTTCTTGATCCTCCAGCACCGTAGTATTCCTTCTCATGGGACGTGCTCTCAGCGTGAAGTGCTCTCTTTCTTACGATATGTGAGCATCGTGCGTGTTTATGAGCTATTTTTAATGTTTCTGATATTCTTTTGATTTGAATTTTTAGACTCTTTTTTTTTAAACTGGTTTGACACGACTGTTGGACTGTCGTTTTCATTATGAAATGGTAGAAGCAGTTCCAGGGCCGTCGCGAGAGACTCTTCTTACGCCACCACGCATCTTGAACACCACACATTTCATTCAGCGACAGAAAAATTACATGGTTAAAGTAGGGAAATCTTGTGACGGCAAGAAAACGAACCTTGCCCCACTAGACTACTATTTAAATAGAGCATCTCTTTATACAGGCGTTAGTATCGCATTTGTTCAAGGCGCGCTATTACGCTGAGTTTTCTGTTGACTATTCCACTCGCGAAATTAAAAGGTTTGGGGTTTAACTATACATACAAAATACCCCAATCAGGGCGGTGTATCGATTTTTCTTACTGCTTCTCTCTTTTGGCCAATCATAAACTGGGACTCACCTATTTTGCAAGGTATACATCGATCGCTATGTCCAATAAAGCGCCTATGTATTATAACATAAGCCTCTGATTTTAACATAGTTTTCAGTTATTTTCAATATTTTGCGCATTTTAGAACTCTTTTGGACATAATGTCACTCGTGGGATACGTAATCATGTAAAAACACCACTCGTGGTTTGGAAATTCTCAGATCAGTAGCGTAAAGAAATGAGTGCGGGCCCGTCTGCAAAACTTTCATCCAGGCCCTCTTTATAAAAGTGTATAACACACACCAGTACTATTCGCGCAAGTTTTCTTGATATTTCACAGCGGGAGGTGCGGGGAGTGGAAAGATAATGATTCGTCACGGCTTAAAAAGGCGTAGCAACTGTGGGTATGAACTTAACTCGGCAAAGAGTGTCACGAGAAATGCTACGATTGTTTTGAAAGTACGAGGTGTTTGTTGCCAGCATTGTAAATTGGTACGTGTCGTTCCAACGTATCTCAACGTGCCTTGCTATTCAGCGCTGGCTGAGAACTAGGAAGCTCGTGTATCAAGAAAACTTGCGCGATTAATAATGTACCTATAATAATAATAATAATAATAATAATAATAATAATAATAATAATAATAATAATAATAATAAACCCCCTAAAAATAGACCCCTTTTTACCTGGGCTCGCCAGCATTGCGGGCCCGAACGTTGCGCCACTGTCTCAGATAAATCCCCTCCTTGATTCGCGAGTGAATGATGTCTCTTATCGGTCAAGATCAGTTTACTTTCACGGAAGTTCAATCGCGTTATCTTCGAAACGGTGGCAGGCTTTTCCTTGAAGTCAGGAAGTAGCGGCTTGGAGACTCGTAGCAAGATCCTTGTCCGGTATATTCATTTCTCGCAATCTTACAGTTTAACGCAACTTCAAATTAATATCATCTTTGTTGTAACAAAAGAGAAGAAAAAGTCAAAGAAGTTAGGCAAACTAGTCTCAATTTAAGTTTTTAAAAATGAAATAAGCATTAATGTTGAAATATGTTCTTCAAGGCGCTATAAAATTGACGGGATTTAGTTCAAATAATCCGAAAATGTGTATATAAAACTTAATTTAGCTCAAGATACCCAAGAAAAAAAGTAGGTTTTTACTTAAATATACGCGACCTAGCTTTGTGGTTAACAACCCGTGTCTTTCCACAGCCCCCGCTGTGGAGTATCAAGAAAAACTGCGCGATTAGTAAGGCCGACCCTACGATCATCCCCCGTATAGTTCGGATCTCGCTCGCCCCCAGGGTTTCAATATTTTCTTGCATCTCCAGAAATTCCTGACCGGTCAGCATTCCGCATATTACAGTGATGCGGAGTTGCAGGAGGCTATCAAACACTACCTATTCCATGCGATTACTCCTATAGGCGATACGGTTGTAGAGGTACAAACGTTGTTCCCAAGAAAGACAAATGTCTCAATTCTGGTGAGATTATGCGGAAAAATATTCTATACATGCATGCATGTGATCTTACCTGCTCCAATAAAGTTTTGCCATGATATTGTGTTTTCTTTTTGTTGATGTCCTAGGGAAAATTACTTTCTAGATGCATCTAGTATTTACTCCTCGCGTGTAAAAATTACCCACAAACGACCTACCCAAAAATCAATATTTGTCATAATTAAAAACAACTTCAATGAATTTTTTTTGGTGGGGGGAGGTGTCACAAAAATTGGTCTAGGAGCCGATGAAATCTACTGGCAGCCGTGTTACTACTGAGCCTTAGGCACAGTCGTCTACTATTCTAGAATAGCAGAAAACCATGGCCTAGGTAAGTAAAATTTTGTCTTTAAAATAATTGATTTCCTATATTGAAAAAAGAAAGACCGTCAATTCTGAATAATGTGGCATAAGTAAGATTTTCTCGGTTATCTCAGAATTTTTGAAAATTGCAAAAATGTCTTTTTCGGCATCTTCCTAAAACTACTAAATTGAAGATAGACTTTTCTTTCAAATTAAAATTTTTCTCCGTAGACAGTTCTCTCATTAAGGGCACATACATTTTTTTTGAAAATGTCAGTAGTTTTCGCGCAATATTGCGTGCAACATGTGCAATTTTAAAAAATATCAAAAAGATTTTCTCAAATTCGACTCCAATTTTTTTCTGTAAACTTTTGGTACAAGTAGGGATAGTGCTAAATGCATTATATGATATTATATAAATTCCATGTTGCTATATTCTTTTGTTTTTTCAGAGATTAAAAAAATGTATTGTGTTACTTGTCTCTCACGTCGTTGATCTTTACATTAGTGGCAATTTCTTCACATTGTATTTATGAGTACATGTGCTTTCAATAATATCACGTAAAGTTTCTCGAAAACTCAACCGTTTTCCGTGAAAACTATCTCAAAATTCCACACTTTCAGAAACGATCAAACGCCAGTTTCTTAAAAACGCCGCTAAATTTTTTTCTTCGGACTTTTCGAATGGATAGCACTAATTTCATAATTTTATTTGACGTAAACTTTCTTTATAGGGTATTTTTTATTTCAAAAACTACACAAATTTTATTCCTTTGACATATCTCTCGCCGTTAATATGCACATTTCCAGCAATTTGTAAACAGTATTGAATTTTTGAGTTAAGTAGTTCAAATGACATCATATGAAGTTTTTCAAAACTTTCAAAATTCGAATTTACAGTTTCTTAAACGCCATTTTGTTAAAAAGGCACCAACTTTTTCAAAGAAAAGTGTCATTTAGTACGAGGTTTTTCTGTGTTTTAATATTTATTTAATATTTAATTTTATATTCTTATTTTTAATATTTTAAAATAATATTTCCGTTATACAATTAGGAAACGGAACACTTCAAAAAAAAAAATTGTGCGGCAATAGACTGCAGCTGACAAGAATATGTGGCAAGTTCGTATAGCTAGCCGAGACCAAAGGAAATAGAAAACTATTACGGGAAAGTGGTGCCATTTTGTAGCAAGCTGGCGCCCTGCCCCTCTAAAAACACCTCTGTTCCTCATAACAAATACAGGACAGTTAAATAATATTCTTATGAGTAGGGTTCTACTCGCCTGATCCTGTATTTTCGCATGGAAAACTTTACTTGACTTCCTAAAGAGTAAAAATCTTACCTAATATTATTGTGACTATCAAGCGAAAAGGTAACTGTCTTTCTTCCCCTGCGCTAGCGTGCTCGTAGCTCCGCCAGCCCTAGACTCTCCTTACGAATTTTGTTACCTTTGCAGTCTCGCTCTCAGCAGTGGATCGTGCCGACCTGGGATCTCCTTGGTCGTGGCTTGCCCATGCTCCAAATTCCGGCCGCACGGTCGCTCCTCTGTCGACTAGACGTCCACGATGTCGCTCGAAAACCGCATTCTTCGTGCTATTGCCCACGGACTCCACGTCCACTCTTCTTTCTTCGTTCCCAGCACTAGAATTTCCGTCCATTCTTCTCTCTTCGCTACTCTTGAATCGTAACACGCCGATGCGTAATACACAGTCTACGCGTAATTGCAACCGCGTATATCGACGTCTTTCAACACTTTTGGCTTATGTTGTTAAGTACAAAGTTCTCTGAACACCTCGTAATAACTCTCTCGCTACAGCTGCTTTTCCTCTCCCTAAATATTTCTAATAATTCACAAAGTTCAATAAACTGCCAGGTAAATATTGTTTAACTGAATAACTTTTCGCTGCCCTATAGCTCACTCCCGAATAATTATATTCTTGCTAGTATTATCTCTCAACAAGATGTGACTTCCGACACCAGCTTTGCTCTCTGCAGACGTCTTAATACCTTGACGTCTCGATTAAAAAGGCTGAGTGATCAGTTGCTCTGCTTCTTCTGGTGGGGTGGCATTAGAAGGTCGTCGGAGGAGAAGTTAGGTCGGCGCGATTCATTACTGTGAGAAGTACTGCAAAGGTACCATTTTTTTAACGGGAGTCTAGAGCAGGCGGAGACGAGAGCACGCTGTAGCAGCGAAAGAAAAGACAGAATTCTGACCTAAAATTTGCGTAATCACGTAGATTTTGCTGCGGACTATTTTGCAAGTGGAAAAGAGAAAAAGGAACCTTGTAAGCCAGTATAATACCTTGTAACCTTGTAATTTCATTTGTGTTTACTGTTCCAAGGAAAGTCATTGTAAATACATGTGTAGTAGAATAAGTCGTTGGGTTAATTTGTTGCGAGCTTATGAATCACAGAAATTTTGTAGAAATAAGAAAGAATTTCACTGTGTATTGTGACAATTAAACCAAGTAAATTAACATTTTGTTTCTTTTCAAACTCTGCTGGCCAAGCAGTGATTACCGTGCAATTTAGAAGGGAATTAATTTGTTAATTATTAAAGAAGTGTGTAATTTTGTGTCTTGGGTAAAACTTTCTCACACCCTAAAGATCCTGCCCCCTGAGCAATAAAGCTTGATAAGTTCATTCGATCGGACGTAACTAGTCTTGCATTAGAATATACATAGTGTATACAGGTATCCAGAAGCTCCCGTTACAAAAATCGTTTAATATTATCTGTCAAAGTGTTGTAAAATAATGTACGTGAATTGGATGTGAATTTTTTGTAGTGCCCTTTTAATACTGTTACCTGATGAATATGATTACTACTGTGGCGTCTTTGCCGGGGCAATAAATCACAGATGTGAACAGTTTGTAATTTATTGAGTATTTATTTGAAAAATGCTCCAACACAATAATTACAATAATTACAATAAACAATATTGACCCGTTACTAGAAGGAATGTTCCTGGTTACCATCACCGCTGGCCTGATAATTAGATATCTTATTCGGTGTGATGCACCAGTAGCCTACGTGAGCATACAAGCGAGTATGCCGCACCTCCCGTCTCGACGTAGCACGCCGGCTTCAGTTCCCTGCCTCAGTAGACTATGCATTGAAATGCAGTGCCGCGCACAACCCACGTGACTTCCTACCAACGCGCCCAAGAATTAGAAGAAGGAGTTTAGGACCGGGGTCCGTTTTTATTGCCTTCTGGGCCGGCTGATGGAACTGCGTCATCTCGCTGTTTCCGCCGACGCGTTTCCACAGCCAGCCTGTCTACGAGGTTCACAAGTGGCTATCCACGACATGCCACCCCTTCCCTTCCGCTCCCTAGGTTTACCATTGTTCAGCCCGGCGTCTCGTCCCGCTAGCGCTGTCCATGAGCATGAAATGCAAGTGGCTGCTATTTTGTCTCGTTTGTACAAGGCGACTGAATGACGCCACACTTCGTTGAGTGTTGTAGTTATAGACGTCGGCGTTTGATGAGAAAATATCCCCGCCCGTAAGTAAGTCATTTTTGACAAAAACCACTGATTCATATATCAAGAGACAAGGTAACGGTAAAATACCTAGATTAATAAAGAGGCTTACAAGAACTACGTGGATGGGATTTTCTTATTATTCGTACAATTCTTTTTTGTAATCTAAACGTCTGGGAGCTATAAGATGTATTTCCCCAGAATATTATGCCATATCTCAGGCGGGTATGAACATTCTCTGTGCAGGCTTGGCATATGCCAATACTTGCGCCAGCGACTAAATACGCACTACCAACCAAATACTACGCTGGATATCCTCTGTTACCACTACGTAACAAGGGTTGCGTTCTGACAGGCGTGCTGAGCGCGGGAGTGGTGGGATTCGCGTGTACCTTACGCGTTACCTTATTTCCATTTTCAATCACATTCGCTCAAATTCAAGCCTGGTAGCCGCTATCTCTCATTTCTGTTGCACAGCCATCTCTCTTTGAAAAAAATCGAGGTAAACACGCAGAATATTGGTCAAAATATGGTAAGTTGTCGTCGTGACTTCCGAATAGTGTTGTAACAAAACTCTGGCTGGAATTAACAAAACTATTTTTATCTGCCTCTGATTTTTGATACAGCCGTATTAAAAAAACGTACAGACACAAGAGAAAAGAACCATTTGTTCACAGCTGAATAGAAATGATATCGTATAGGTTCCTATGTCTGTAAGGAAATTCTGCTTCTAAACAAAGTCATTTTGAATGATATAAGGAAACGAAAACACAATTTGAAAATGGCTTGGATTTACTTCCAGAAAGCCTTTGACAATGTAAAATAGGATTCGATTTTGAAGATCCTGGAGATCTATCATCCTAGACTGTTGAGTTTTGCAAGGTTAGTATGAAGTCGTGGAGTACCTGGTTGCTAATACACAGCGTAAAGGAAGTAGAGAAACAAGAAGCATTCAGATTAACAGGGGAATTTTTTCAAGGAGTCCTGCTATCCCCTCTGCTATTTTGCTTTGGTTGATTCCACTATCAAGATAGTTGTCGCACATTGACTTTGGTTATAAGCTCCATGGTGAGAAACGACCAGTATCACATTTGTTTAACATGGATGATCTAAAAGTGTTTGATAAGCATGAGGCGATTCTCTCCCAAATGTTATCATCAATGATTTTAGCACTGTCATTTGCTTGAAATTTGGTGAAATTAGCTCGGATTCTGAGCGGGTATGGGACACTGGTAGAACAAGACACGTTAAGTTTCATTACATTTCTTGTTCTATCCATTTGGCTCATTGGTTTTGAATGAAGTTTCGCAGGAAGCAAGTTGGAGTTCGCAGATCATACTTAACCCTTGGGTTATTTCCTGTCATCCGTCACTGCGACCCTTGGCTGTGGGAGCCAGTCTGGCACCAGCCGGCATTACTGAACCTTACTAGATTTTCACTGACCACTGAAGGCAGGCCCCTTCGCTGGCTAATGCAAGGTTCAGGACTCCACACTAATCAGTGACCTGGTCTACCAACCCAGTTTCTCTCCTGATCCGTCCGTGGGCCGGGAACAGGAAGTTCAAATGTTTATGACCCTATCCTCTCTACTTCCCGCTGTGGATGCAGCCGCCCCTGACATGGAAGTAGACGCTACAGCCGCGCGCCCGCTGGGCACCTGACGCTGCGGCTGTTTGCAACGTGTTCATACGCCGTCTTCAATTCTCCTCTGTTCTTCGAAGGTGCAGTTGAACGCTCCTCTGGAGTTCTTATTCATCTGTCCACTCACCTTCAACCTATTCAGCAAGGGAGGCCCTACCAGTAGCTAGGCTACTGGCGACTAGCTCTCAGGATCACCGAGGTTCTCAAACTACACCACCAACTACAAGGTCGTGTAGTCCCTAGGTGGAGTTGTATTATTATTATTATTGCTGTTGTTATTATTATTATTATTATTATTATTATTATTATTATTATTATTATTATTATTATTATTTATTATTACTATTGTTATTGTTATTATTATTATTAACACTTAAAACAACCTGATATTTTATTGCTCTATCATCACATCTATATTATTGATTCATTTGGAAAAAAATGTTAATAAGAACTTTTAGGTGTTTCATTTTACTCATGTTAACTTGTGCAAAAATGTTCATTTATGAATATCCACTATTTTTCAAATGATACAAAGCATGATTGAGAGGAAGTTTATCTTTTGGTGAATCACTGAACATTCATTACAATTGTTAATCAAATGAAGTGTTTTTTTGACCTTCAAAACTATGTAGAAATACTTCACACATCCCAAGAATCTTCAGGCGATAGTCTACAATGTTCATTTCTGCTTCTGTCAATTTTCATGGTCCTAAGAAAGTATGTACATTCTAGCAGCAAATTGTTGTTGTCCTTTCCATGCCAAATGTCTTAAACAAAGTGGTCTGGTCTTTGCTTTGGTTTTCTTAATAAATGGATTTAAGAGAAATACTGGTTATTAGCCATTAGCTATGAGTGTTCACTACAGAGCTGCCGTCATTCGGCCTGGACATTGGCCTGGCTCGTTTGCATTACTTACAAGCATTAGTATGGGCATTTCCTCCTGTTGCTTATTATGAAGAAATACGTAATATGGTAAATAAGTTATTTTGGTCCAATTACTTGACATTACATAAAAATGCTTATTGCTATGAAAAATTTGGAAAATCAGTCACAAAAATATTTATCTATGTAATCTATTATCACTTTCTCGTATTCTAAATGAATTTAAAGTCTAATATCCTAAAAACGCTATTTTTATTATCATTTATTTTAGGGGGAAATTTCACCCTGTATTTAGTTCCAACATTCAAGAATCCATCTTATGGAGATTTCAAGTTAGTGTTACCAAAGGGTATTGTGATGCTGCACAATTTACAAATTCTCCATCTCTTCAGAAGTGAAGTATTTCAAAAAGTAAAAATACATTTTCCTTAATAAATTGAACAGGAAACTAAAAGAAATGCTAAGTAAAATTATTGCACAGTTAATACCAGCTTTATTATTTCTTACTTTTTTATTTTATTTATTTCTTATTTCTTATTATAGCTATTCAAGCTAGCTAGCTTATTTCTTATTATAGCTATTATAGTTATTCAACTTATCGTTCTCCATGTTGTGGATTATTCTTTTGCAAAGGTCATGATTAGGAAGGGCCCACATTTATAGTTGATTTACCCTTGAAAACATATTTTATTACATAGGAGCAAATATTTTGATAACAATCCGTGCAAAAAATGCTCATTTCTTTCTTAATTCAAAATTCAACTAGTAAGGATTAGGGTAGGGATCACAGGATTAAGAAAATACAGAATTCACTTCTCCCCGTAGCATGTCACACAGAGTTTTTAACTGTTTTTGACGTAAAATAAATGAATTAATATTTGTTAGTTTTCTAAGGTGTGTGCTAAGAATTATTAAAATAACATCCTAACATTGTTGCAATATAATATTTTCAAAGAAAAAGGTATGAAATCTTAGTGAAATCAAAAAAAAATGTTTGCATATATTTACAGAATACTTTCATCATATTGAAATAGTGTTTTGTTGCTTAATTCAGTACTAAGAATTATTCATAAATTTATTTCGCTTGACACATAGCAATTACTACAACTTAGAACTAACTTGTAACTTATTACAACTTAGATTATTATTCTTAATAATTATCATAGCTATACCAAACTGTAGATTGATCTTGAAAAAGGAAGATAAGTATCTTTAAAGGCAATTCAGAAATTTTCATTTCATCTCTTTTCATCCTTCACAATATCATAATGGTAATCATCAGGTAATTGACAAAGAAAATTGAGCTCTTTGTAAAAATTGCTAATATTGTGAATAATAATGCACCTAATCTAATGTATATTTCCATTCAAAGATTTGTAGTTGCTCAAAAGCAGAGCTTTGTTGTAATAATCATGTCTTATCTTTGTTTTCTTCAATTCAGATGTTGTCAGTTTCTTTTCAAGCTTTTGTTGTTGCTATTGTGTCACTGATATTTATTAGTCAATACTAAAGATAGAATTGGCATGTACAATTATCTGGGTTAGAAGTACCCAAATATCTAAATCTTGCTAAATTTTTGCCGATTCCAATTACTGAATTTTCACTCTTATATGTTTAATTTGAACTCCTATTTATTAAATAGGGAAAATGTTATTTGAATGAAATATAATTGTTTAATTAGTTATGAATATAAAATTATTACTTCAATTTTAATTGATATAAAAATTCGTATAACAAATACTTAACCCTCAATAAAGGGTTGATAAATCGCAAGTCTAATGAATTTATACAAAATATTTTAAATCTACATTTGATTAAAATGTACAGTACTTTTCATGCTGACTGTATAATTATATATATAATCAATTGCTTAATTTTTATGCTAATAAATAACAATTTCTTGTATGCCCTGAAGGCAAAAAAAACATTAAAGTAATAAGCAAAATGGTTTTGGAATCATTATATTGCTCTGGAAATATTACAATAAATTGCTAACATATTATTACATTTTTAATAAAAATAATATAATTTACATAAAATATGAGTGAAATAAGACCATAAGTTTAATACACTGTTAAAGAGAATTTGATTAAATTTGTATTTAGTACACCTTTTTCCTTGTGAAATGTTTATTTCTGTTATTAAAAATAATAGACATCCAATGTTTTTGCATAAATGTAAGCATTCGTAGCCAGGAGTGATTGTGTTAATTTGTATACCTGCCATACCTTAGAAGCACCACTGTTACAGATATTCCTTTGTCTGGATCACTCCTGATTCCGATGACAGCATTCTTCTAGAATTCTGTTTTAGTTGAAAGAAATATATATTGGTAATATTACTAAAAGATTTGCGTTTCTTTAGTTCACATATATTGTTGTAAAGTTCTGCATTGACTTTCTTATTTTATTTTGGAATAATATACTAATAAGAATTTTTCTTTCAGAGAAGCATGGATGATAGGTATAACAAAGACTACGGTATTACTATGACACTATTACTATGGTAATGTTCAGAGAATGATATACAATTATTCTAGAATTGAATAAAATAATAATTTGAAAGAGATGGGTAATTTTGAAAAGGTGCCAGAACGTGAATTATTCATTCATAAACTATGGTTCATAAATTCCTGCCTTATTTATTCCACCTGCATTTACGTAATAAGGACAATAATTTAAATTATTTTTTCATAAAAAAATAAGAGAATTTTTTAAAAGGTTTTTTAAAATTAATCTTAGAAAGACTTCTTCTATTGCAGTCAAAATAATTTTTAAAGTTGCAGATACGAATCAATACCATATTTCCCTTGGAAAAAAAATATACAATATTGTATAACAATTAATGTATTACCTGATATTGAATGTTTTTTATTATTGGTATAATTTTTTTCAATTCATTGTTGTTTTTATTTGTGTAATTAATTGCATGCTGATACCTCAAATCTCTTCAGATGGAACAACAGGCGCAGGTCCACAGGGAGGGAAATTTCTCCCCCCTTAAATATTTCAGTAACTATTAATTTTAAGTTGTCACAAAACTTTCAAGCAAGAAATGTTTTTTGATAATCATTGAAATTAATAAAATCGTATCACAACATGACCTGAGTGTAGCCTGCGACACTTCACCAAATCTGTAATGGCACATTTGACCAAAACAATTTTGCCTCCCAAAATTTGTCTCTGGATCTGCCCCTGGAACAATCATACAGATATTATTACTGTAATATTTGGCTGAAGTTTACTTAATGCTCTTGACATAGTATGTCATGTTACTAATATTTCAATCGAGATATTGATTTTTTGGTTTATTGAATTAGCTTTAGCTTTTTTGACTCATATTAATTAATACTTATGTCATATGACACTTCATATTTATTACATTTAGAAGAGTATAAACAGCATTCATTTTAGTCACCAATACAAAGCTCTTGTTTTAACTTTCAATAAATTAAATCGGAAAATAATTGTACATTTTATGAATGATTATAAAAACGGTAATTTCCTACTTTGGAAAGGGCACAAGTATTCAAATTATTTGAATTTTAGATCTTCTAAGTTCTTTATTTCATCTGCAAAATAAATTTTCTAACAATATTTTGAGAAATTTTTAAATTCTAAGTAAGAAATGAAAAGTCTACACTAGTAGGGCCTTATTAGATATTAGCTTCTACAATTATTAAAGATATTAAAATTTTAAATTTCTTGTATACATAATGACAGCTTCCTAACCAACTTAATAAATACAGTAATGTCGGATATTTAACTTTCATTAATGAAATATAATGTATGGATTAGGCTTCAGAGTTAATTTGATAAGCAGAGCTTGATTTAATAATAGTAATGCCCCAAAGCACAAAATCATGATAGGGCCTCCCTCTGCAATAAATTTCTCCAGAGTTACTAAAAATATTAATTATAATATAATATTTTTCAAGGGAACACAAACTTTTTAGTATAGTACTATTTTAATAACAATAATTTCACAGTTACAAATATATTTTATGATTATTTTTTTGTTTGGAATATTTTATGAATTTCTTTCAGGATGCAAGTCTCCCCATAGGGAGTCTTGGGAGTCCCTGTGCCACTTACTTGAAGGTAGATCCAGACCTAAATTAGAAAGGTATTTTTACAAAAATGAGAAAAAGGGTGTAAATTTTATAAAACCGGTTTTTTTTGTGCTACTGGTTCAATTTGCTAATAAAAATGAACAATAGAAGACAGGACATAAACGTGATGTATTCGCAATGGACAAAGAGAATGTTCTTTGTTCCCGCGCTTCGTAGATTTGAGCGCAGCAGCCTCTCTCAGGGGGGGAAATGAAATCAGATCTTCACTGCGTCTGCGTTTGCGTCACCTGCTCCACCGCATTGATTTTCTTCTCCGGAGCATCGCTTCCTCCTGTGTTTTGACCGCCACCGCCACCTATTGAGGTGGAGTAGAAGTATATCGGCTGTGAGACTTGCGTCTGTCAGTGCAGCGAGGGCAGCGAGATCGCCGTAGTGCAAATGGTCGTGGAGCGTTAGTGTGTAGTTTGCGAGGAGAGTTCTCAAGATATTATCGATAGCGGAATCGTTATTGTCATTTTTTCCCTGCACTTGAATTCAAAAGACACTTTTGAACGTAACCTTTGTTAGACGTCCTCTAGTTCTCACAGATGAAAATCCTTTGGATTGTAGTGCTGGTGGGCTTCCTGGCCTTCACGGCTGAAGCCAAAAGAAAGAGAAAATTTGACGGAGATTTTGAGTTTGCTGAAGAGGTAAGCCCTTTTTATCTTTTATTTAATTATCTGTATCCTATAACAATTTTCCATTTTTTGTCGACTGTCAGTTTGACAGACTGAAGTGGTGGGTGGTTACCTATTCTCAATTATTAATCTTCCTGTATTACCTATTATGGTATCTGATGAACTAGATTTAAGACATTTATTGACAGTAATATTTATTAACAATTATATTTCGCTTCCAATTTAACGCTTGTATTAAAAAGACCAAGCGAATGACAAACTGCCGGTAAGCGGAAATGCTCCTTTTTTCACCCCAGAATTGATTCTTAGTTGTACTCTGTCAACACCTTTCATGCAATGAAAATGGGAACTCCTGTGATTGGAGCAAACCGGTGTGGGGTTTTACGGAATACAGTAGGGGTCGCAATATGGCCGAACTTTCGGGCCGCAGGCATTACCGTCACATGGTCCGGTCGGTCGAGGTATTGATTTGTAAGAATGTGAGTTCTTAAACAACCTCATTGATCGATGTTTACGTATTTTTAGATGGCTTTCTTGGAAGCTTCTAGTCATTCATTGTTGTAATGATTGTCAGGAAAATGTTAATGCAAATCGATCTTTTTGAAGTATTGTTGTGGTGACAAGTACGAGTAGATACTACCTACTTACCTACTCAAAATCGGCAAATTAGCGATTAAAATTGGTACATCCTGAAAAGTATATAATTGCAATTACTGGACTTATGGTTATTGATATATGATTTTAGGCATCAGAAACAAAATATTAAAATTGTTTTCTTAATCATTTTTTATGACAAATTGCCATTTCTTCCTTTTTCATTTTATTTTCTCTTGAAGAACACTTGCCGTACAAATGATTTAATCTTTTTTATGTTCCTTTCGAACTATATCAAGATCAATCGAATTGGGGAAAATTTTTAGTAAAGAATCATAAGTATTTGTAGTATTAAACGCTGTGAAAATTTGGAGAAGTATTATTTCAAGCATTGAAAGTATCTATATTCACCGACTTTTAGAAGTGTTTTAACTAAGTACCAATTCAATTCTTTCAAGGTGCATAGATTTGTAGTCAATAATTGGGAACTGTCCTAACTTCTAAATTCGTTTATATAATATTTATAACTCATGAATATTTAAGAGAATGCCTTATGAAGTGTCGTTTATATTACCGCTCAGAGGAAGATTTCAGAAAAAGAAATGCTTGGTGAATGTCACGTGGAACAATTTCCTTCGAATCATATTGTGTGTTTTTTTATCTCTTCAGAGTTTTAACTTGTAGTAAGCACATCAATTTAATTTTAAAACTATTTCATCAGTTAATCCATTTTATATACTCCCCTTAGGGTGTCTGTTTTGAGCGACAATACTCATTTGTACGAGGAGAAATTACTGGTAAAAGTCGGAAGCTCCAGAACATGTTGCGCCAATTATGACAGAAGAATGTACTTAAATTGCATGATTACAGGTTCGAGACTGACCCATTCATCAGCTGTAATTGATCGTTATTGTTGTAGACTGGAGAATAATCCGTTCGCGCTATTGCGTAGTGCCAGACAAACTCATGAAACCGCCTGTATTACGTCGCGTATTTGGTCATGGTCTTGACAGTTGTTTGGGTCATACGTCAACGCGAACGTGCATTTTAGGATATTTGTGGCGGAAGCACTGCTTGTTCACCCCCGGATTATATTGCGTTTAGCTAAAATCGATACTTCAGTCAAAATAGTATTTCTGGAAATGCAATTGCAATAGGAATGTCTAATTGTATTGCTTTCCGCCAGTGTCGTGTCAGGAGGCGAGCTCAACAAATGAAAATTCAGCATTGTTGACTGAAACACACCACGTAAGACTTCACTAAACTTAATCATATTTTCCTCAAATCAAAGAAGACTCTAAACGTAAAGGTGTTTTACAAAAGAACATCTGGTGTGTGAATGCGTGTTGTAGTATTTCTGATTTACACACATCCCTAGAAAACTAACAACGCTTTGTCGTCCCCAGGAAGTGTAAGGCTGGACGGCTGCCGTGCTGGATTCCATGCCCACTGTTATCTGCAGTATTTAATTAAAATGATAATGGACAAACCTTTAAAGTAAATAAAAATAAAATATTTCGATGCGACAAGTGTGAGGAATGCAAAGAGAAACATATTAATCTTTATTAACTTGAAGTCGTGCAAAGAAGTGTGCTTGATGCACTGGCCATAATTTAGATAATGGAGAAAATAGGGCCACCAAACCCGCTCCCCAATTATTATTCTCGGTTCTTTTTTCACTGGCGGATCATTTCACGTAGTTCACGCTGCCACAGAACCGACTAAAGAAACCCGATCGGTTCTTCGTGTGGGTTTTCCTTCTGCGTTGGGATCGAACGCTCAGCGGTGTAGGTCGAAATCCCCATTACATAACTAGTGCTGAGTGGAAAATCGCATGTAACTTAACTTATCATGCTTCGCAATGACCAATAAAATTAAAATTATTTAAGTTTAATAAGTTCGTGAAAATGCTCTACTCGCATGCCGTTTTGGAGCGAGGAGGAATTATGTTTTGTATATTTCTCTGGAGAGGATCCTGAAGAGGTAGAATAATAAACGTAAAATGAAATGAATAACAATATGCCCCTCCTCGGCCTTTTTATAAAAACATGCAGTTTTCCCCTTCGTTTCACGTTCAAGTCAGTTGTTGCTTATTGCGTAAGTTTGGAGAATTCACAGAGGTGATGATAAAGTAATTACTGTCACCTCTGAATAACAGGCAAAAACTCTTGCCTACTATTAGTATACTGAAATAACTTATATGCTAAGAAATCCTATTTGTTTGCAATACTCGTATGGGTATGCGGAGCCGGTTTTGTGTCCCTCCTTTTTTCCATTTTTTTTCTAATTTTGCATTTTTTATTTATGTTGCTAATAGTATCTCAAACACCTAAGGTCGAAAGTGATATTTCGGGTTTTCCGTCAAAAGTCTTTATGCTTATAATTCAATAAGAGTTCAATATATCGTCGCCCATACGTATATTATTGGAAATGAGTATGTCATGATTGAGAAAGCAAGAAAATTAGCTTGTTTTATCACGATAGTTTTTATGATATAATTGCTGTATTAATGAGAGAATATCCAAAGCCTTACAAATGTTCAAAATAAATTATATATCCCCAGAAAGAAACGTCAATGCAGAGTTATTGAATGTATTCTTTAGGCTACCAATACGAAAATAATGAAATTGAATGGGCCCGTTAGTCGAGACCCTGCTCCGGCATCCGCATGGAATAAATTTATAACTGCGGTTCTTTGGCGAAGAAACTAACAAATGAAGAAAAAGGTTATTTTAGGTGAGATGGTAATATCAATTGAAATGTACAGCTTAAAAAGTAATGTAAATATTATAATTCATTCGTGCAGGCGTGCTCATGTGAGAAGATAGGTACTAATATCCACGCACCTCTGAGAAGTAAAATGGTAGTCTTCATAATGTTATTACTCAGAGGAAATCTAACAAATACCTTCTAAAAAACGAAATCGAGTAGTACGTTATGTACTCATTTAATCTTTCAGAATATGCCGCCTCCGTTTCTGGAAAACGAACGATCTGACCAGTCTTATGGCTAATTCATGCGTCTCTGTGTTTCCGTGTAATGGTTCACCAGTAGTTTCAGATCTCTCTGTTGGAGCTTAATCGATTAAAGTCTTTTATGACTCATTTAGTAGTATCCTGATCTCTCCTTCTCGACATTTTATTCGAATTTTTAGAGGCCTGTCGAGCACTCTTTTTCTCATCTTGCCATCGTGCGTAGTTCGTACTCCATTGTAGGGATGCGAAATCGATGTCCATGTTTTCAAAACATCGATGATTCTGTGAAAACATTGAAGTATCTAACATCGATTTATTGATGACGAAGTTTCGCGCTAGATGTTTTTGCAACGTCGAGGTTTTATTTTTGAATAAAAAGCACTGATAATAATAATAATAATAATAATAATAATAATAATAATAATAATAATAATAAAGCGATTATTTTTACTTATTACTATATTGAAAATCCTTTCATACGACAAAATAAGTTACTCGGTTTGCGTTTTAATTTGTTATTTTTGTATTACATTTTATGAATAAGGTTATTCCTACCATTATTATTATTATTATTATTATTATTATTATTATTATTATTATTGTTGTTGTTGTTGTTGTTGTTTTGTCGGTTTCATTTTAATTATAAATGAAATCATATTGCCACTGCGATATTAAATCCACGCTAAACTATATTGGATGTTTCTAAACCATTTTTGAAACATGGATGTTTTTAAAATATCGACGGTTTTAGAGCAATTTTTTTATGGCGATGTTGCATCCCTACTTCTCAGGTCTCAGGAAGTCTCGAAAAATGTCACTTCAAGTAATGGACGGTGATTGACTACGCGCAATCCCCAATCATTGAAGATTTTATTGTCAATCCTCGTCATCGATGCGGAGGAGAATTGGCTGTGGGGATTTCCACAATGTGAAGTGCGGTAGAGAAGTTGGCAGCTCTTTGACAAATGTTGACCATGAAAGATCACGATGAAAAATGTACCACTTACAATTCACTGGGTTATTTCCTGGATCTCTCCTATTGTTATTTTGAATATTTTTATTCATACTCTCTTTAAAAAATATTGCGGAAGAAATGTCTGTAAAATTACTAAAAATTAATTTTCTATGACATTTTAATTATTGTTCAAACTTGATAATTCACATTTCAAAAAGAAAACTTTCTGAATATTTTATATCCTTTTCTCAGATGTATTTTGTATTCAATTCAAAGACTCGAATACTCGTGACTAATATTCTTTTCTTCTCTCAGACTTTTATTCTAGTTTCCTTACAACATTTCCCGCCTGCTTCTTCCCTTTTGAAGACTTCGATTAAGGTCTTGAATTTTTTATACATATTTTAAGGATTCCATTACCTGCACATTGAATGTGCTTTCATAAAAATGTTGAAAGGAGAAGACTACTAGGCCACTCTAACGTAAGATATTTACCTTTTAAAGGTTCTTAAAGCCTTGGATGTTGTGTAAATCTTGTTAACGATGTCGAATAGTGAGCAACTCATGATAAGAACCTGTACTTTGAGTAGCTTGTAAGGAAGCACCACTCTACAACCTCGAATCTAGAGACGAAATTTTGCTTTTCTTTGATATTTTCTGAAAACAAAACTTCTGGTAGATTTTCGCATCTTTCTTTGAACGATTTAGTCCAATGCATTTCTTAACGGTGACTCTTACCAAATTTTATTTAGCAAAACGGTACATACATGATACAGGAGCTATGGTTGGAATTTCACATTCTGGGGAAGCCTTGGAAGTTTTCACCTTGTGTTTTAACAATGTTTGTCTCAGACAATCTGATATCTGTCATGGAAAACATCATAGAACAATGTACTTCATCGGAAAACAACTATGGGTTAGTTTAACGAAATGGTTTAGAGAAAATGTTTATAACCGTGTGAACTGACGATTTATAGAACCCCTAAAAGTATTTAAGCCGCACATACACCCGGTAAGTTCACCTAAATATAAAACCGCTAGGTTATCAGAATAGGGTTTCGAATTCTGCGAACCGTTTTTACCAATATTTGGACTCCATCTTCAGATATGTTAGCTCTGTGGGTTACAACGTAGCTTTAGGGAACCCAAGTACCTAGAAGAAGGGATGAAAACGAGCATGTGTGTCGGGTATTGGACACTCAGCTTTCAGATCGAATTTAATAGATGATTGAGATATGTCTGGGCAGCGCGCGGTGCATTTAAAGCTTAAACTCGCTTGTTTATAAGAGCTTTCAGCCAGTAGCCATCGTTACAGCAAACAGAAGCAGATCGGTGCTTTGCTTATATGTTGGCAATGTGAATGAGTTTGCCATGTTTATGAGTTTGAAGTTTTCTCTTAGGAAATGCTCCTTAATTAATATTAATTAGAGTTTTAGGGAAACGAAAATGATTAGAAATTCCAAATCTTACTGTATTTTAAATGCTGTCATGTAAGCTTTAGATATCCGTTAGCCCAGGAAGTACGTGCCTTAAATCTCTCCCAAAAATATTACCTTCTACTGGAACGCCTCTTAACTCGCATATTTACCTTTCACAATAACTGTAAGTAAATGGTCCATACTGTGTGTTGCTAGAATCATTGATACGTTATCAAGATAATAACAATTCAATATTCTTCTCGTAAATCCTTAGGTCTTTCAGAGTTAGAAAACAACTTTTTACTAGATAGATTTTACTAGATTACTTGTAGAAGTTACTAGATCTTCCATATTTTTTTCGAGAATTTATATTGATTCGAATGGTCATTTCGCAGTCATTTCGCTTGTAAATGCTATTGTTCACTCACAATTTTCCCCAGTACCTGAACTGTGCACAATTAGTGATACGTAGCAACCATAGCTGCGCATCTATTGGGAGGCAAGTAAAACTACAATATCGCAAACTGCGATGCAGCCCAGTTTGGAATTTCGCCAACGCACGCGAATGCGCAGTACTGCCGGAGTGTTTCTACTTCTTGGGGGACGGGCTATGATAACGGAGAACCAATCTAATAGCAGACCCTCAGAGTGTAAGTGGGAACAGATTTGGGAAATGCGATTGCGAACGCTTGTTAGCCTGTCATTTAATGCGTTGCACCGGCAACTACGTAGAATTGACATGAAACATGCATAGTTATTCTATTAATACGTGGCGGTATTAATATCAATGATAACTTTCCGAGGAGAGATATAAAAATTACATTAGACTAAAGTATAGCAATATTTCGTGTTTTTCCTGAAATCCTAAATTAATAAGGAATCGAAACACACATTTTTCTATCTGGTCCTCTCGCAATTGTATCATTTACCGGAATTAGATATGTACTCCTAGATATGTGAAGGTCGACTTGTTTTCAATAATCTTCATGGTCCTTAAATTTCCTATCAATAAGAAGGCAGTGTCTCTTATATCGCTTCTGCTCATGATTATACTGCGATTTTTGCAATTCTACCCCTAGCAGGTATCAGCTGTTGACGGTTTTATCCAACTATGGTGATGTTCAAGCTCCCTGGCAGGTATCAGCTGTAGACGGTTTCATCCAATCGGAAGCTTGAACTATGGACTATGGTGAGCTCCCGATTTACCGAAACTGTAAACAGCTGATACCTGCCAGGGGCAGGCGGAGTTGCGAAAATCGCAGTGTATCCTGTGCCTCTCCCAACGTCGCTGCTGCGTTGTGGGGCCTGGTCGCAGCGTTCAGCCCTTTCCGGGCGGCTGCGGCTGCAGGCGGGCGCGGGCGGGCGGGCGCGGAGGCGGGCTGCGTGTGGCGCCCCGGTGCGGCGCGGCGCGGTGCGCGGCGGAGGGGCGCCGCGGCGCGGGTGGGCGGGTGCGGCCGGCGCCGAACAGTGGGCTGAAAGGGTCCCAAATGTGCACAACGTCTCCTCCAATATATTCACTGTAAACTGTTTTCATAGGAATACATTTTGAATTCTAATGATAATAAACTTACATCACTGGAAAACGGTGCTATTTTTTGATCTATTCCATTAAACTTTTGGTAGGGTTAGAGTTAAACGTATTGTAACAGATGACATAAACACCATTGTTTCGTATTCTTCTATTTTTCAAACATTACATAAATGACCGCCCTTTTTTTGACATTTCTCTCACGTCGTTAATATTACATTAGCAGCAATATGTATGCGGTACTGCATAAAAATTCCGCATTTTTAGAACCTCTCAAACGCCATTTTCTCGAAAACTGCTCCAAATTTAGTCTTTAAATTTTTTGATCGGATGGTGCTAAATGGATTGAATAACGTGATTAAATGCAACTTTCACTTATCCTTTAAGTTTTAAAAAAATACACAAATGTAATTTTTGTGAAATACCTCTCAAGCGTTAACATTTAGATTATCAACATTTTGTATGCATTATAATTGTGAGTACATTTACTTTAAATAATTTTTATGGCCTTTTTGGAAACTCAAAAGGGTTGGGTGAAAATCAGTTTCAAATGAGCATTTTCAGAAACACTCATGACATTTTCGCAAAAACGGTTGCAAAAGTTTGAACGAAAATTTTCCCATGGGATGAGGTTTTACTCTTTTCTAATATTCTTAAAGTCATGTTTCAGTTCTACCATTAGGGGACCGAAAAATGTAAAAAAATGTATTTGGGCGACGATATACAAAACGTACGGCTGGTGGGAAGAGGATGAGGCCAATAAAAATCCTAACCTTGGCCAAAGAAATTAAAAAACTAGCTAGTACAAGAAAGTCTGTGCCATTCTGTAACATCACTAATTTTTCCCTGATACGTGGCAAGACGGTTTATTCGGCAGAAACATTTTCTCCTTGAATGTAAAATAACAACATATTCTTGTTTCTAATGTTGGATTGTTATTTCCGAGTATACGTAATAACTGTTTAAAAAAACAAAATTTTTTTGTGTGTGCTCACGTTTTTAACTGGTTCAGACCAGTGTGCGCTGCTCTGAGCCGCCGAGACGTGCCTTCGCCGGGCGCCCACCTCTACGGCCCCCCTCCCCCACCTCCGCGGCCGGCTCCTACCCTGCTCCCCCGCCGCCGCGCCCTCCCCCACCGCTCCTACCGCCGCCGCCGCCGCCGCCGCCGCCTGCCCCACATTCGCGCCGGCCGCGCTGCGCCGTGCCGGGCCGCTCCGCGCCGCACCGCGCCGCACCGCACCGCACCGCGGTGCCGCTCGCCGCTTGACCCGGACGACCTCGCTACCTTTAACCGAATTGGGCGGGGTGCGGCATAAAAGCACGCGCGGGGCGGC
Organism: Gryllus bimaculatus; assembly: GCA_017312745.1. Classification (NCBI taxonomy): domain Eukaryota; kingdom Metazoa; phylum Arthropoda; class Insecta; order Orthoptera; family Gryllidae; genus Gryllus; species Gryllus bimaculatus. The sequence continues at coordinate 1,567,123 of BOPP01000193.1, read as the reverse complement.
GCGGCGCGGTGGAGGAATAGCCCGGCCGGCCGCTTCTTTGTGGCCCTCGATCCAGGCGTAATGCGAAGGGCTCGTCCCTTCAAATGGTTTCTACCTTAACGGGGCTGAAGCCTATAGGGCTGGAATGGGTCGGAGCTACGTGTGTGGAGCTGCGCCGTGAGGGTTGGTTGAGAAGTAATTGGCTGGTTGAGAAGTACGGGCGAGAGGAGAAGGCTGCGGGGCGGTTAAAATGAGGTGGGCGTAGAGCATGATACAAGAAGGATGGGTATATGGCATTGCGTACCTTCCAGTAGTGCAGTCGGATAGTATACAGGGACCTCGTGACCTGTTACGAGACCGGTTTACACGAGCCAATCGAGATATTAGAGTACACTCCAAATGAAACAGTGAAGTACAGAATTTCGGACTTGGTTTTAAAAGCGGGTTTCTACATAATACGTCCTTCATTTCACTTACTGAATGGCTAATTTTTACAGAAACAATTAGCTTTATCTCCATCCGACATTCCACTCCTGTGTTCGCCGTATTTGGTTCAGCTTACGTGCAGGAAATCACCACTCTTATTAGAATACCATCTACTCCTTGTAACCTAGGTGAGCTAGGCGAGACGCACCGGCTCTTGTTATGAATAATCGAACACTCGGAGTTCGTGACAGTTCCACCAACTCCCCGGTACACACGGAGCAAAATTGCCGACAAAGGAAGCTATCAGAACCTATCGTCATTTTCTTCGGGGTACCGTTTGTGGTTGGACGTATCCTGAACGTCTATAAGCGTTAACGTGGTCATATTAATTCTGTTAAACCTAAAAAGGTGAAAGTTGTTCCGTTCAGCAAGAGGCACAGTAAACCCGGACGAGTAAAACTTAGCGTTTTCTGGATGGAATATATTCAGTAATGTACAGGGCGAGTTTCGTTCACAGCCAGCATTGCTGCAGTCTCTGCAGCGATTCTATCTGGGAGGTCCAGTGTTCGAGTCCTGACTGTGACGGATTTTCGGCACTAGCTGTAAAGTTAGGTCGACTTCGCTGACGCTGACTGGAGAAGAATTCTAGCGGTCGGCTGCTCTGATCGGTAGTTTTCTGCAGTTTCCCCGTTTAGGATCAGGTTAAGGCTGGACCACAGACCGCGCGTGACCTCTCCTTCCAGTTCTTTGCCCTATCTTTTCCTTACACCTAAACTTACACTTACCCAGATAAAACATTCACTACACAAACGGGATTAATAACAATCGCATTTGGTCAGAAACAAACTGTTACGCAAACCCGTAGGGTAAACCTGTAGGTCTTCGAGACGCGGTGGTGAAAAACCAACCAGGTAAACCTGGCACGCACCACGAGCGTGTATGCGCCCCACATGGCTGGTGCCTTGGGCCGGGGACAAGAGTGAGTGAGAGAGCGGAGCGTGCCGCGGAGGCGGGAAGGGCAGAGGGCTAGGGAGCGGCTGAGCCCGGGCAGGTGAGCCCTGGCGTAAAGCGCGGCCGGTGGCGCGCCGGGGACTCGAGTTAGTGCGACCGTACGTTTCTTTCTTTTTGGAGAGTCCACCGCCCCCCCTCTGCACCACCCA
>BOPP01000193.1:1534823-1565358 GCA_017312745.1 Gryllus bimaculatus | reverse complement strand
GCCCCGCGCCGCCCCGCGCCGCCCCGCGCCGAGTGGCATTAGGCGGCCGCCGCCGGGAGAGTTCTTTCGCGGAGAAGCAGCAGCAGCAGCAGGAGAGAGAGAGCTTTCGTGGCGACTCGCCGTCGAGGCCCATGCATTAAAATATCCACTCAGGAGAAGAGATTTTCAGCCGCTTTGCGACGGCCCCGAGAGGACGTCCGGAGGCGAGAGCGCCTGCTACCTCTAGTGCGCTAGTTTCGCATGTTAAGTTAGGAGCTTTTTGAAGCTGAAACAAGGCGAAAACAAAAAAGTTAATGTAATTTGTCGAGAGGCCCTCCTTTACACACTACTTCTTCGTTGTCAAGAAAAAAGGGAAAGAGCACATGCAGGTTACAGTTCTACGTTCTCAGGTAATAATTGTTTACTACATCATTCTTCAGTGCTTTTGATCTCTTAACTTCGCACTTGCAACGTGCACTGCCACGAAGAAGACGAAAAAGATTGGTTCGTGAATTAAGAGACTTTTTGAAGAATACAAATTAATTCCCGTTTTCTGAATAAATACAATTTTGTGTTAATAATACAAAGCTGCGTTGTATTTATAAAATAAATGTGAACGAAATAACATAGTCAAGTATTTTTTTTATTTCTGTAAATTCCTTTCGTTGTATTCTAGTAAAATGATTGTGAGCGATGTTCGCGTTTAGTAGAGCTCGAATTTAAATAAAATTCCTTTGTCTCCGTTGTCATTGACGTAAAATGTCAGTGGAATAGGAGAGACGTTCCGTAAAAGCCTCGTATGAAGGGAGTGACCTATCATCCTTCAGGGAAATATTCTTGTTCCATGCGGCAGTGAACAAACGAGGGATTACAAAGAGATGAAAAGCTGAGAGGCGAGTCTTGCAGGATAAAAGCCGCAACACGCGCTCGGGATTATACTTATGAGGGCGTTTGCGTCGGATTAGCGGTTGAAGAGAAGCGGGCGAAAAGAGATGTAGCCGGAGGGCAGATCGGATTGTGTCCAGTTTGTGGGGGATTGTGGCGAGGAATTGCGGCAAATGGGAAACCTTTTTGAGTACTTAAACGAACACGGTTTTGGGTCCGAGCTTCTGTCTGGAAAAACGCAGTGAGGACTCTGAAATGGCAACATTTTCAGTTGTATAATTAGGCATAATGAATTTCAGTATTTTAAGGTTTCCATTGACATACATTTTCAATATATCGTATTGTTATTTGATAATTAGAATGAGCGTGTTCTTGGGTAGCAGCACATTGCATTGTGAATAAATTTGTACGTTTTACAACAGGCTATTGATATCAGGAATGGCGAACATTTCTAAGTCTTGAATCTAAAACGACTTACTCTTGGAACATCAGAAAGAAATGGATTATTAAGGACAGAAAAGGTTTGCTTTGAAATCTAGGAACATCGACCAAACGCTCATTAGCTTCGTAATGCCTCACCCACAAGAGATCCACTCGAAACGGATTCTCTTTGCATACTTATTTGGATTTTCCCGTACGACCATTTCACCAGTGTACCGTGAATATCGGGAATCCGCTAAAACATCAAAACTCCGGCATTGCTGCAGCTGCAAAAAGATCGTGCAAGAACGGGACGGACGACGACTGAGGAGAATCATTACACGTGGCAGAAGTGCAACCCTGCCGCAAATTGTTCCAGATTTCAATGCTAGTCCATCAACAAGTCTTAGCGTGCGCATTCAACGATACATTATCGATATGGTGTTTCGGAGCCGAAGGCCCACTCGTGTACTCTTGATGACTGCAAGGCACAAAACGTTTCCTCTTCTGGGCTCGTAAACACAGATATTGGACTGTTGATGACTGGAAACACGTTGCCTGGTCTGACGACCTGGTCTGATTTCACATTGTTTGGAATGGATGGACGTACACAAGTATGACGGCAACCTCAAGAATCCATGGACCCTACATGGGACTGTTAAAGCTGGTGGAGGCCTTATGATGGTTGGGGGTTTGATGGGGGAGTGATATGGGACTTCTGACACGTCTAGTTACGCCTCTGACAAGTGACACGTACGTAAGCATCCGATTCGATCTCCTGCACCAATTCATGTTCATTGTACATGCCGACGGATTTGGACAATTCCAGCAGGACATTGCGACATCCCACACGGACAGGACTGCTACAGAGTGGCTCCAGGAACGTTCTTCTGAATTTAAACACTTCCACTGACCACCAAAATCCCCAGACATTAACATTATTGAGCATATTGGGATGCCTCTTAAGAGTTTATGGTCAGCCCTACAGGATTCGTGGTGTTAATTACCTTCTGCATTACTTCAGACATTAGTCGAGTCTGTACCACGTCGTGTTGCGGCACTTCTGCGCGCTCGCGGGGCCCCCACACGATATTGGCAGGTATTTTTAGGCACTTCAGTATATATACCTACACATCGAAAGAAAAATACCTGTATTGGGGAAAATATTACAGTACCTTACTAACAACTTTATTAATTTTCTTTGACGTGACCTCAAATGCTGTGTAAGTTTGTATACTTTCTGCAGAGATACAATATTATATTTTGTGAGACGCCATATTGTATTCATTTTCACAGATAGTATTAGAAAACGAGTCAAGTGAATCAATAGTAGTTGATCGAAAAATTTCTTAACTTTGGATCAGTTGATTATAGATTGGGAGGGCTGCGGATTAAATTATTTGCATTGTAAAAACGAAAGCAATGTGCATGTTCAGTTCAAACATTCTTAAATTATTTTCGAAGGATACTTGCGACGGTCCCTATATTTCCCCGGCCCGATCGCTTCCGAACAGAACAGACATGCGTTAAATGGGAACTTAGATTCTGTAAAAAACGTTTCGATGTGTGATATCACGCATCCATTGATCTGCATTCAAGAATTTAATGTTTTCTAGGTCGAAGAGATCTATAATGTGTTGAACTTAGTCACGCAATAAAGTGGCAACTTCATCTTTGTCAAAGTTATGATTTTCTCCATTTGTTCCTGCAGTGTGAATGGGACGTAAGTTGGGTGAAAGTTAGTATGCTCATTCTCCAGCAATTTAATAGGATTTCCTGGTAATGGCCTCTTTCCCGCAGCTCTTCCTTTCCTTCATTCTTCATCGCCGTGATAAATATTCCCTTCCTTTGTGGAAGGCGCGGAACTCTCAGGCGCACATGGAGGCTTGATGCGAGAGTTTTAAAAGTTTCGAACATCTGCATTGAACTGGGTTGCGGGGAAAGGAAAAAAAAAAGTAGCCTGAATTACCTTTTGTGTTAGTGCTCCTGCTCCCAATAATACATAGTGTGTTTTTGCGGTCATAGGTTTTTGAATTATTTCCAGGAAGAATTCTGGCTGACACTCCTTTCCTTTGAACAGATTCATTATATTTTACGGAATGTTAACGATATTTTGAGGCGAATAATTAATTCAGTTTTTAACTGATACAGACTTTTTAAAGAATTGCGATATGAGATCAATATGAATGAAGGTTCAGACGATATTTTCTATGTTTTATGAAATATTATTGTTCGTGTGGTTGCGAATGTGATACCTTCGAATACAATTTTCCATTCCTCGCTGTGCTAGACGGCATTGAGAATTTTCATTTTTAGATGTAACTGTAACTCAAGAGCGATATTATCATCTTAACTTAGAAATAATTGTACTTAGGATACATGCTTAGGATTGCAGGATTAAGTAAAAAAATAAAAATATTTGTAGTATGAATATAAGATCCAAAAAAAGAAAGCTCATGCTATCTACCTGTGAACAGTTCATTGAAGAATTTGTGTAAGGAGGATACAGGTGTTAGTATGTTTAGTGATGGCTTTTTTTTTTAAGGAAATGTAATTGGGAATTTTTACAGGAGTTGTATTTTTACTTTTTTTTTACTTTACCAATTATTTTCAAAAGTAATGATTGTTCCAATAATGAACAGTTCGCATTTCAATACAGTATTCATCGGCGAATGAAGGAATTTTAACCACCTACCATTTCATTTTCTGCTTTTATAGTCTCATCTCGACATCCATTCCAGCTTCGATGAAACGATTGTTGTGCGTGTATCCAATGAATATGCGTAGCACGATGATCCTGTCGAGTATCAGGAAAACAGATGAAATCGCTGAGTGTTGAAATGCAAAACAACCGAGTCCAAACGACTGGGAGCGCATCCGTATGCGGGGCTTGATGACAATATGCGCGTCATAAATATGGAACGCTGATGCCGACGTTTGACGGAGCGAAGGGCCAAAAGTCGTGTAAGAGCGAGGCGGCGTGGAACGTGAAACGAATAAATACTCCAAATCAGCGAGAACATACAATGAATGATTTCGTCCATCTGCAAGAAGGTCTGGGAAGAGGCGGAAGTATCGTGTTCTGCAGAGCGCAGGTTGCCAAATTGGCTGTGTCCAAGAGGACTTCAAGCAATGGAATATTTAAGTCTCGTGCATTTTAAAGGTTTTTGTCGTATATTATTTTTAATAGTGAAGAAACAGTATGTAGTCATTATAACATGCTTCAAATTAATATTGTTAACAATGATAGTTTATTTAATTTGGGCAGTGGAATCTTGATCAAACATATTGATCCTTTTTAAAATGTTCTATCGAACTAGTGTCATTTCAACGTTTAGCTTCGACGGCAACAGTATTGCTTTCCATTTCATTTTGAGTTTAACGGAGATGTAAGAATAGCCAATAAATTAATTTATTATTTGAGTAATAATACTGATTTTTTGGTTAAATAACGTCCTTTTATTTTAAGTGAAGTGTTAGGGAGTATTAAAATGTACATATAAGTAGATGTACTACATGCGCCTTTATGGACCTCTAAGAACAGTTGTGCACATCAGAACACCCGTTTTCTATAGCCCACCAAACAGTTCATCATTGCACCCATGACATATTTCAGAGTTTTTATTGCGACGTATTGTTGTCGCAACGAAAAACACTTTAAGGAGAATATCTGTTTCTTCGTCGACCACGTCGCGTCTAAATCCGCCGCATTGAAGTGGGACTAGCCAATTAGAAGGCATATGTTTCTGAAATGTCTGTAACACTCATTAAATCCAAACTTTCGGGATAGAAAAGTCATATTGATATGTAGAAAAGTAGTTCATTAGTTATGGATCCTGTCTTCTCTCTTTTAAGTGGAGCTCTGCCGAGATAGGAAACATTTTACGCCGATTTCACGAGGTACAAAAACGTATTCGCGTACTCCATTCGATTGAGGAACTCCACATTTCCGAAATTGTAGACGTCCAAAGACACCAGGAGAGGTGGTTCAGTGCATCAACTGATGTCACTGCCTCTCACCGGGATGTCCTAGGTGTGAGTCCCGACAGATTTTCGACACTAGGTTATCAGCTTGGTCGAATTCAGTCTCTGTCTGGAGGGGAATTGTAGGAGACGGCTTCTCTGATAGTTTTTCCATAGTTTCTCCGACCAATGCCAGGCGAATGCCGGAGTAAGTACCATAACAAACGCGGGCCACGGACCGCGCGCGATCTTTTCTTCCTCTTCCTTGTTATATCCTCACCCCTTACACAAACATGCACTACACTACCACACATCTCGGGAGCTTGGAGCTTGTCCCATTTGGGGTGGTGCCCCGCTGGTGGGTGACAGCTGGTGGGGGGACCCCGCTAGCCGACGGTAGGTCGGCGCCGGATCTCGTCATCCAGCGAGGGAAAATCACCATCAACTCCCGATGAAAAAAACACCCACTGCACTTACGGAACTAATGAGCGCCCAGAATCACCAACTACCAACGAAGGTCCAGAGACAGGAGCCGTGCAGTCTTCGTGCGCTGGCTGCCGCGCCCCTGCCTGCCTGCCACAACTGCTCCGTCGTCGTCGTCGTCGTCGTCGGCGGCGAGGCGAGGAGCGGCGTGGTGGGTGAGGCTGCGTGCGCCCGAAGCAATAGCGGCCAGGCAGGCGTGTGGGCGGCGCAAGGAATGCCGGAAGAAAATGTGTTTGAGTCGCAAGTGCACTTTACGAGAAAACGCGAATGTTTAATGTGTGGTGGCTGAAGTGGTCATTGCCATTGCAAAGGTTTGAGAGAAGTCGCCGCTTGTTTTTGTAGCGTTGTCTGTGGAGGAACAGTTTCAGTAGTAGAAATAGTAGAAAGTGATACGAATACAATGGACCATTCATATTGTATCAAGTGTTTCATCTATATATTCTTATTTATTTATATTTTTTTCCTTGTCTTTTTACAGTATCTCGAGTACTTCATTAATCAAACAATCTTGATCGTTCGTCATCTGTCTAAGCAATAATTGGTCCACATTCATCACTTATTATTGTTGATTCAACATGCGCAATGCTCCTACCATGAAACTACCATGGAAAACTTGCACTTTGCGAAGACAAATACGATAGTAATATTTCCGAGTAATCGTTGTGATATGTAATAGAATTACAGTTTTGTTCGTTTGCAACGTAGGCAACCACTATTTTTCTTCGAACAGGCAGCATAATTTTACAGGGGCGATGTTTTTATCGATGTAACCTGTTCGTGGAACTTCAGTGCGTACCAGGCCCGAGGAATTGTCTCGCTGGAAGGTAGCCGCGGCCTCGCGGGGCGCGAGGTAGCCAGCTGTTGCCCTTTGAGCATCGGCGGCGCGTGGGTGGCGAGCCGCGCTCTGCGGAACCTCGCGCAGCCGCCGCCGCCTCGGCTTTCACTCCGCGTCACCTGGCGTCTTTGTTGGGCTCGGCGGAGGCGGCGGCGGTGGCGGTGGCCGAGCCCCTAGCCGGCGCGGCGGGGGCGGCAGCGCGACGCATCGCGCGGGGCGCCGCCACCGCCTCCGCCGCCACCGCCGCCGCTCGCGCGCCCACGCCCGAGCAGGTAGGCCGCGCGCGCTCGCGCAGGGTGGGACAAAGGCGCAGAGAGTGATGAGCGAGCGACCTTCCGCTGGAACATCAAAGCGCGCGCCCCGACCCCGCTACCTACAGCCTATCGGAAGAGGCGGACGACGACGACGAGGAGGAGGAGGAGGGGAGAGGGGGAGGGAAGTCGGGCGCGGAGGTCCCCGGTGACAACATTCGGAAGCCTCCATCCACTTCAACGGCGCGCCCCTGTTGCTCGACTCTTTTGGCGCCCGGCTCTGTCGGCGTGCAGTTTGCTTTCGTTCGGCCCCGTTTTGCCTTTGTGTAAATACGGACGGGGAATTTTATGTGGATTTTTCGCCTAGAACGTAAACTGTTGGCGCAGTTGTATAGGGTAGGCAAACAATCTATTGAAGTTTCATAAATGCCCGTGTTGATGGATGTGAAATGGACGTAGTATGGGGTGGCATGGTACGAGTTGTATTTTTTAAGACTTAAGGTTTCAACAAAGGGTCTACGTTATCAATGTGCCACGTATTACCTTGTCAGGAATTGTATGTTTTATATAAATCTGTGGCAGTTCTTACTAGCAGTTTGCCTTATTTGTGAGGTTGAACTTATTTATATTGATGAATGACATTTGAACAAATGAAGAAAAACATTTGAAGAAATTTGATTATAATTTTTAAACAGGTTTTCTGGAGAAAAGTGGAATAAAAAAAATTTATAGTTTTTGCTGAAACTCGTCGCGACTCTCTTTTTCGTTTTGTTTTCCGAGGAACGCCGGTACATTGTGTATTTTGCGAGCACTTTATTTTCCATTTCGAATCAGATCCGGCAAATCCAACCTTTTCGATACATAAACCCTTAAAATTGTTTTCTGGGAGAGCTGTCTTACTGATTCATGATAAAACTATTGAAGTTCTTCGTTTTCGTTTCAAAAAATATATTACTAAAGTCGTCATTTTGTATGTGAAAATAAAACTGCAACTGAAGTAAAACTGATTAATTAAAATTGATGTAGTGATCACACAAACACTTTAATGTGGCCGTATTTAATTATGGATGTTTCATGAAAATAATTCGACAACTCTGGCGTATTTATTTCACCTAGATAAGTTGCTTCTGAGGTTAATATCGTGCTCTGTTATTATTTCCATATAGAATTAAATTAGTTCCCGCCTGTTTAAAACTCCAAGAAATACTATAGTGAAATTGATGGCAATCTTCACTAACACGTCCGACGACCTTTTCATTTGACAATCCTATTTATCCTCATTTATGTGGATTGTGATAGCTTGTGAAGGCTCATACAATTTATATTCATAATCGGGTAATAAAGAATTCCGAAGTCTCTCGCATGTCTCTTCTGAGGTAACAAAATATTAGAGAGGGGAAAAAATGAATTTTCGCAATTGTTTCATCACCAGAAGAGAGTCGTTACTTCCCATAATTGCGATCGGGAAATCTGCTCGAAAGTGATGGCGCCATTTGGCACCCACAGTCGTCCACAAGGCGGGCCGCTCGTAACGGAGAGAGGAATCCTTGAAACATTACGATTGCTGTAATGTCGCGAGCGAGTGTCGGCCCCGGCGCCGGTTTTAAAAAGTTATATGCGGCGTTGGGCAGAATACCAAACGTCCCTTTTTTTTTATTCCGCTTGAAAGCAAGATATGCCTTTGTCGTCATTTATTCACATTTATGTGAACATGTTGCGAATTTCTACGCCCTTTTGTCGCTTCATGACCATTCGCCGCTCTGGCAACAATGTTCACTGTAGTGGATGATGACGTAAGCTCATTGGAATGCTTAGCTCATGGTATTAATGCAGCGTGCCTAGATCACTTGCACAAGAATTTATGACTTCACTGTGTAATTATACCTCTAACATTGTCATTACGTAGTGCTGCCTAGTAATTTTGTATAAATTGTGATCGGTATGTGTATGTCTTGAATGTTAGAAGATGATACAAGTACAGAGTGATGCAATCATGTAGTACGTACTACGCCGCTCAGTCTTGCTCGGCAAGCGAATGTGAGCTTATTGCTTAATATTAACATTTATTGGTAAATGTTCTGTGAATCAATTAAAAAGAGTTAATCGGCCCTGTTTTTTACCGAATAGTAGGATGGTCATATTTTTACTTCTCAACTCGATCATCCTGTCATATTACCAAATAAAATATTTATTCTTGATGTGGTTGGTGATACAAGAGAGTCGGAAACGACAAAATTCAAATTGTAATTTCAATTTGAAAATGAAATTCCTATTACTTTAGTGTGCCAATTCTGGCCGATTCTGAAAATCTCTGGTATCATCTGTCATGTATGACGTCCTTAAACGGATTGGGGACGGGTCGAGACCATTGTTCATATACTCTTGCATCTAATTAGAACTGGTCAAAGGAAACCAGTGAAAGAGTTCTAATAGATTTCTCGTCCGTATTGAGGCTTTGCTTCTCTTCGTCAACTTCGCTGTTCTCGAATGCTACCCGAGTTACGACAACTTCGGTTAAGGCTTTTTAACACCCGCGGTTAAGGTTGATTGAGAACAGCGGTTGACATTCAAGACATATGGTTTATAGTGTCCCAATTGCGAATATCACAATCACGCAAGATTTTCTTACTACTGTTGCTTCGGCTTCCGCTTTAAACTAAGCCAAATCATTCATCGTGTAAGGTATTTGATATTTGCGGTTAATCCAAAATCATTTTTCCTATAACATAGTTATAAGATTCTTCGTATCATTAGCATCATTTCAAAATTGGCTTGGTAGTGATGAATAATGTAGTGATCTTATATGAGTTTGGAGGAAAGGAGTCTCAAGATGATTTATAGACTGACACGACTCTTCTCAATTTAGTTTTATTACATCTCTATGCTACAATTACTGTCAAAGTTCATTCAGATATTATAAATAATATACAGCCATTGTGTATTTCTACCGAATTTGGTCAAAGTGATTAAAGAAGCAATTAATATATTTCTCTTGCCATTATTCATAATAGATCATGTGAGTTAATCAAAGTAATAATTCTCTTTCTTGTGTGTGTTTACTTTTAGAGGGCATACTAGTGATCTTATAGTTGAAGAAAAAATAAGGCAATACGTTTTTATCATGTATTGTCGGAATTCTACAAATATTTCAGCGAATTTTGATATCAACGAAGCACTACCTCGTATCTCCATTTTTATCTAAAATTAACTCTTAGACAGTTTTTTTCTCCTACAAACTGTTCGGCAAAAAGTATTTTGCATAAAATACAGAAGTAATTACGCGTTGGGCAGAGTCAAGGATGTTCGATGTTAATCGCATAGGTTAAAGGTCTGAGCCTGGACACCAACTTGGACAACTTCAACTGCGCACTAAAAGGAACACACACAAAAAAGAGAATTACTACTTTGATCAACTCACACGATCTATTATGAAAATGGCAAGAGAAAGAGATAAATTGTTTCTTTAATCACTTTGACCAAATTCGGTAGAAATACACAATGGCTGCATATTATTCGTAATATCTGGATTAATTTTGACAGTAACACGTGTATCGATTTTGAATATAGTGAAATCGGATATATTGAATTTTCAGTTATTGTGAACTGAAGTCGTTGGTCCCGATCCATATACGATACAAGTCAGCTCTGCAAGATTCGGTTCAGGTAAATTGTCATCGGTTACAGTGAACGTAGTAAATTCAACTTGAGAAACAAAATATTGGCGTCAGATCTGCGATTTTATATAACACTTCTTCTAGGCAGGCAGAGAGTTTTGTGGGTTGTTTTTGTAACATTTATGCTGAATGAAGGGGATTGAGTGTACCTTACCACTGAAGAAATTCCTTCAGCTCTGTCTTGAACGATAGTTCCGTCCACCCTGAACACTTCACGACCACAAGTTAAAAAAAAAAAACTAGTGAAAAGCGATGTAGCTAGGACACAATAAATCCGTTGAGTGTTCCAGAACAAAAGAAAATAAGTGTTCGAACAGTTAAAGAGGTAGTAAAGGCTGTTAAGATTATTTGAAGATATCCATTGACAATATAAAATAAAGAGCATGGAGATATTGAAATTTTGAATCCTAGTGATTAGATATTTTACTGTACATCTGAAATAATAATTTCAATTATAGTTGAAGAACTGTACTATACTTTGGGATTATTGGATATAACGAATCTCGAATAGACTGAACTAAAACGATTAGTCCCTACAGATTCACTATAATCGGAGTCGACTGTTCGAATATTCTTTTTTATGTAGTATTTTAAAAGATAAATGAATTATTTTTGGTATCCTGTGAAATTACTGTTTTGAAAATACGATGTAATATAAATATTTATGAAACTGAATAGGAACGATTTTTTTAGCACCCTGCGGAAGATCCGGACAATCCCGGTGTCTGAGGTTGAAAAACGTGCTCCATTTCTGGCAGAAGTAGACACGGAAACGAGAACACGGCGCGACGGGGTCTGGACGATCGATATCCATTAGAGACTGTTTTGCCTCTGGGCTCTCGAGCACTCCGCCTGCAAGTCCCGACAAAGACATCCCTTGAGCGAATTCGGCGCGAAAATGTGCGAAGAAAAAACACTCCCAGGAAGTTCTGACACTTAAATCCAAAAAAACTTTCAAATCTTTTCAATTTATTCTAATAGATGTATCTTACACTTAGTCTTGGCACTTTCAAATCAATAGTTTAGTTCCTTTGGATTTTCATTTGGGACGTAACATTTCAAAGATTTGATAGGATAGAAAATGAACGATAAAATAATAAAATTATAAATGTTACTTGTTAATTGCATTCTCGTGGCATTTCATAGTGGTATTTCTAACGGGAATGACAAATCATGTTTTGGGAGTCGTAAGTATTGAAGGTAGGATATTCATGGTATTAAATTCAAAATTCTCCAACGTTTTTACGTAAAGTAATTGCACGCAATTTTCTCAGACCACTGATATCATTTGTAGGAAAATGGCGGAAGACAGACTATAATAAAAAACGTAAAGATAATTACGCAAATAAAGAAGGAAATTCAATTTTAAAAAATGAGATTAGAATTATAAAAAAGGAAAAAAAATACGGACAGTAAAAACATGTTTTCAGTATAACGTTTTCCATGATAATTTCATCTGTATGATCTAGAACGATTTCGAATCAGTTTGTTAAAAGATGTCAAGAAAACATTTTACAAACACTACATTTATTTCTGTACCTCATGAAAATCTATAAAAAGTGATTTAGGTCTATCTTGACGGTGACTTTTGTCATCAGTCCTCGGTGTTCTGAATGTCATATCCCGGGCGGTAGCGGTTCTTGTCTGGAACATGATGACCGGCACCGTCCTGCATGTTTGATTGCTGAGTTATTCCGATAGGTATCTCCCCTAATGGAACATTTGTTCCTGATAGGACCAACTCCCAACTGTCTCTCGTGTGTGGAAGTGTAGTGCTTGTAAGGAAAGAAGGAGGACAAGAACGAGGAAGGAAAGATCGGGCGCGGACCGTGATCACGTGTTAGAGTACTGCTCCGGCATTCGCCTGGTATTGGTCTGAGGAACAACAGAAAATTACCGAGACTATTCCACCCGTGAAATTAAAACCAATTCTGTTTAACTATACTAATAAAATTCCCCAATCAGGGCGGTGTATCTAAAGAAATTATCGCGTTAGAAATTTTCGTACCGCCCCTCCCTATTGGCCAATAATAAGCTGTGATTCGTCTATCTTAGGAGCCGGTACGAATCGATCGCGGTGTTGATTGTGCAATAAACCGCGTACGTAATATAATATAACCTCTTTGATTTTAACATGCTTTCAGTTATTTTCTGTATTTGGTACATTTTGGAACCCTGTTGGACATATTTTCACTCGTGTAATAGTACTATTAAATACCACTCGTGCTTTGGAAATTCTCAGATGAATCCCCTCCTCGCTTCGGGAGTCGGGGATTTATCGACAACTTCCAAAGCACAAGTGGTATTACCAATGATAAGTGCAGCCGCCAACTAGAAAAATATTCCATGCAAGTGCAGAATTCGTCCCAACTATATGTAGGTAGCGTCGAAAAACCACCACCGCATGGACTTGGAGCGGAAGGACTCCCCGGGTGTTGAGAGTGTTGCCGCTTAGCCACCGCAATCGCTCAATAACCGAGAAATTCCACCCGTATTCGCCAGGCGGCGTCCGTGCCGCGCATCGCGAGAGGCTGCGCTGCTCGCGCCAAGACGTCGCGTCGCGTGGGCGGACGCAGGGCACGTCCTCCTGGGGAAGAGCGTCCTCAGCGGAGTCGTCTCGTCTCGCGTCGCCTCCCTCGCCACCACGCCAATCACAAGTCAAGCGCCTGGTGGACGCTGACGGCCCGTCACTGTCTGCGGCGGCGCGCGACTGTGGTTGCTCGGCACCTCCTACAACTCGCCGTGTCGGAACTTCTTGTTCGCTTTGCGTGGAACCGGTGCTGATGGGAGCGACGCGGTCTGTTTACGTTGACATGATGCGAGGACCCTGACTTCTAGATTCCCACAATTCTATAATTATACATGAAACGAACTAACAAGTCTGTAATAACTCAGTGCAGTGGAAATTATTATTATTATTATTATTATTATTATTATTATTATTATTATTATTATTATTATTATTATTGAGACAGGAAAAACATATGAAACGTCAAAATACGTACATAAATAAATAATATGTAATAAATACGTAAAATCTTATATAATATGTAATATTGATATCACTAATCATAGAAAACATACGTAATACGAAATGACATTTATAAAAAACTTCTAAGCAAATTTAAAAAAGAATACAATCATTTTAAAAATTACTTCGAGAGCACAGGTTGATACACACTTTGCACCATACAACTATCCGGTCAGTAGTGCAAACTTCATCTAATTTTCTCCATGACTGTAGATAAGCAGTCTGACAAGACACAATAGAGGCCAGCGTACAAACTGGCGGTATTTACGACCAGCCAATAATCACTGCAGCAGGCAGCGTTCTCGTCGAAGTGTTAACGTTGGCGATCACCAAATTTTCTCGTAACACGGCTTTAGAGATAGTTTTCACACTTAGATGAAAAAGATCTGTCACTGTCCCGCACTTCCCGTTAACTGAAGTTGGCTTGCCGGGGAGCGAGACCATCCGACCGTGTCTTAACCTCGGGTAGACAGGACGCAGTAATAATAAAGAAAAAAAGCTGGTTTTTATAAAACAAATGCTGGTTTTTATAAAACAAATGCTTATTTTTATAAAAAAAATGCTGATTTTTATTTTAAAAAAATGCGGATTTTTATAAAATAAATGCGGATTTAAAAAAAAATTCTATTTTTATAATATAATGCTAATTTTTATAAAAAAATAATTCTTATATAAAAAATTCTTTTTATAAAGAATACGTAATAAAATTAACGCAAATTGATAAAATAAAAAGAAATTTGTAAAAATACCAAAATATGTAATAAAGTACTACATGTGAAACGAAAAAATTGAATATTGTGTTAGGACCGAGACGATTCGCCAAGATTACAATTTTGAGAACTAAGTAGATAGACAAAAAAATATGTAATTACATAAAAATCCTGTTCACTTCCTTTTGGCAAAGTGTCTCATTTTATAATTAACTCGCTACCACGTTCGTTTTTGATTTCTAACTTGTCAATTGCTTAAGGTTCACGCTTAAGGTCGCACTGTCAACTGCTTAAGGTTCTATAATTACACTTCAGGACTTCTGGTGTGTTGTCGATCACGTTGGGATAGTTGATTTCGAAACGGTAGAAGTTCCTTATTGGGTAGCCCTCGAACGTAAAGGACAAATAATAGAAAATTGGCTCCAAAAACTATAGTGTACATAGATGAAGTACATCGAACAGATACTTAGGTAAAATTTCTGGAACTGTTTAATTTTAGTGTAATTTTATGTCGTGAATCATGCTCTTTGCGATTTACTGACACCGTTAAAAATCAATATTCAGCAGTATGTCATTTAAAAAATGTAATTATGTCAAACTAAATGAATTTGTGCTGTCAGTTTATGAGGGTGATTATATATTGAGGTCGATGCATCGGGACCAAGGGAGCGGTGTAACGGTTCATAACGTCGGACTGCTCCATATACTTCACTTTGAAGGACACATTTTATATACCTCCTTTATATTCCCTAAGCTCATCTACTTTTGCATCTGCCTCCATATTATTTCGGGCAGTTGTTTCAGACAAAGATGTTGAGATACGATTTTGGTAAAAGTCTAAACTCTATAAAGAGTCAAACCTCTATCCGTTAATTGTATTGTGGGTGGAAGAATGAGGTATGTCTTAAACTTTCTGAGCTGAGCGATTAGTTTTATTATGGGGGATTTAGTCATAAATTGTCATAAATAGTTTCGAAATATGAGAGGTTGGTAAAGATTGATTGTCGTATATATTCCACTTTTTGTAAGTAATATAAAAACTTAACGGTCTTGTTCGCGTAATTTGAGATTCCGAATTATGAGTCATTGTTTTTCGATTCTTTCGAATATTCGATTTTTATGTTAATTATCTTTGAGTTATAGTCTCGTTTAACAATAGAGTACATGAGCAGGAATGCGTTTGAAGCATTGTATTTGTGGCGTTTAATCAATATACTGATTAAACTAGAAGGGTAGCGGGTTGCATACTTGAACATTCGTCCCATACGTACTACAATTCCATGCATTTTAGATTATCCTTTGGTGTCATAGTACATCAGCTGACTCACTTAAGTGTCCGGTTTCATGGAAGAGAGTTTGAGTCGTAAGATAACTCCTAATGTGATACTTAAATGACATAATGCATCACAAACAGTACTAATGCAGGTTTCTTATGTTACAACCCAAGTTACCGCGACTTACAATCTAATAAACTGAAAATAATTCGAAGCTTCATGTAACAAGCGTTTCTTAATTATTAATGAATTGCATAGTTATATGTATTTTTTTGAATAAACGTGGATTCTTTCATTATTCTTTTTGTGCAGGTGCTTTGCACTTATCTGAAAATATAAAACAGTATTAGAAATATTACCCCTTAATATTCATGGTTGTTTAAAATTCGAAAATCAGTTTAAAACATCAATATGTTAATTTGCAACTCTTCATGTAGTCATATACCTTTGTTGAAATCAGACTTGACTTACAAATGATTAACTACCTATTAATTCAGATACCTTCTTTTTATGTTTCTGTTCTCCTTTATAAATTTAAATAACTCGTAACATTGTTTGAAATTTTAGCTTATTTTTGTGATTCACAATATACTAAGCCATTAAGCATAAAAACTTAAGGCGTTTGACTGTAAGCATTTACAGGAAAGGGACGTGTGTATGAGCAACGTTTTAACGTGGCCTTCAAAAAATAAACTTTCTCGTAGTTTACGTTTTAGGAAATGAGATATTCATGGAGAAATATAACAAATATCCTACTCATGAAGTGTTTTAAATCAATAAGAATGTCTAATTGGTGAAGTATATTAGAGTGTATGGGGGAAAATATTTCCTTCGTTCTCTCCATCGTTGAAGCAGTACGAGGAAGAACATTTATCTTCACTGCTTGTAACTAGTTTCAACTAGCTCCAGTGCTTGAAAATAGCTGACCTAAATAGCGCTGACGGGTGCTGCTGCAACCACTCTGCGCTGGCTGTGCGAGTTCGAATCTTGCGCAAGGCATGGATGTTTCCACCGAGTGGTGCTGGCGAGATATATCATAGGGAGTCGTATTCGCCAAGGAAATCAATTTGTAGGAACATCCGCGCGAACATCCAAGTATGAATGTAGAATTAGAGGATGATGCTGAAAAGAAGATGTATAAAACGGTAAGGTGAAGAAAAGATGATGATGTAGAAAATAAGGAGAGGTCGATGTAGAAAAGAAGAAGAGGACGATACAGAAGAGCAGGGAAGAGGAGGATACAGAAGAGCAGGGAAGAGGAGGATACAGAAGAGCAGGGAAGAGGACGATACAGGAGAGCAGGGAAGACGATGTAGGAGATCAGGGAAGACGATGTAGGAGATCAGGGAAGACGATGTAAGAGAACACGGGAAGGCCTAGAAAAGAAGGGAAATGAGATGCTGGGGAGAAGCGAAAGACGATGTAGGGAAGAAAGAAAAGATATCTAGGAAACGCCGCCTGGAAAAGGCGCCGGTTCGCGCAGCTGGGTGTTAACACTGCAGGGCAGTGGTGTCGCGTGTCCGATGCGTGAGGCAGGTTGTAATTGCGTGGCGTGGCATGACGCAGTCCAATGCGGCGGGGCGGGCGGCAGCGGCACCTGAATCGCCGCGAGCGCCCCCGTACGCCGATTGTCGGCCTCCACCTCAGACTACGCTGGCGCCGCGCAGTCACCAGAAACTCAACAGAGGCCCAGCTCCCGCCACCGCCACCACCGCAGCCGTCGCCGTCGCCGCCACAGCCTCCATCGACTCCATCGCCTCCATCGCCTCCACCGCCGCCGCTACCGCCAACACCGCCAACACCACCGCCACCGCCTCCACCGCCGCCGCCACCACCGCCATCGCCGCCATCGCCGCCGCCACCGCCGCAGCCTCCCGCCATCAACGCCAAGCAAACAGGTTCCGCGTGCAGCGTCGCCGCTGCCACCGCCACCGCCGTTGCAGCTGACACCGCCGCCACCGGTGCTTCCGTCACCAACGCAAACGGCCGCCGCCGCTGCCACCACCACCGTAACCACCGCCGCCGCTTCCTGATCCACACGGAGGTGCCGCCGCGCCGTCTCGAGTTGCTCCTCCGCTCCGCAGCTGCTACTGAACGAAGGCGCTTACCACATTCCTCCTCGCCTTGTTTTTTTTTATTTCCATCCCTGAAATCTCATAATGTTGTACGGGGCAAAAGATCGATTCAAAGGGAAAAGGAGCGTAACAGGATGTTTCATCGAATCACGGATAGTGAGCTAAGTCACGTCATGCAGTTCCCCGAACGGAGGTTCCCAACTACTCTGCGCCTTCTTTTCGGGGAATATAGAACGCTGCAGCGCTATCGATGTGGATTCTAGCGCTGGGTGCTGCAATGAACTGTATTTTATGTTGCGCGCTCAAGGCGTGTATGTTCGTGCAGTAGCATCTTACGCCGAGAGGACGTTGGTCCATAAGTTCCGAATTTCTTTTCTGTGGATGCTCTGTTGAAAGCGAACCTTTTCCCTTTGTTTTAGTGATGGCATGATATAGCACTTCATTTAGTTTTGTCTCTTTCTTTATAATCATCATCATCATCATCATCATCATCATCGATTAGGCTGCAAGCATATTCCTAAAAGAACCAGCGATTTTATTTTAGCTATTAATTAATTTCGCGTGATTCATAGAGAACACTAGCCGTATGTTGCGTGGGATCACAATGCCGTTACTCCTAACTAATAAAATATTTTGCAGGATATTCCAATTGGCATTCGATCAGAGGCACATTTTGAGATAAATTAAGAATTTATTTTAATAATCGTTTAATTCATTTAAAAACTGTCTTTTATTTCGGAATTTCGTTGTATATAACGCGAATAAGAATACTCTTGACCCTTGCCCGACGTTTTCCATAGGAAGCAGACCAAATTGTTGACGTTCGGCTTCCTCCCGAGAGATCGTAACGTGAGCGATGGGCTGCGCATTGAGTTACGTCAGCTGCGGTGAATTCGCGCAACCTAAGGCGTGGTTCGCGGAACGGGCGAGCGCATGGTCGCCAGGTGTGCCTTGGCTCTCGCATAACGAGACACACGCTGCGTTAAAATGCACAACAACCTATAATCGGAGTCTCTTTTCTTCCCAATGTAATTATTAACCTGAGTTTTAATTCGTTAACATTACCATTTCGTAACTTCGTATATTAAGCAAATTGTGTTGGAAAAATAATGGAATATGGCGCCCATCATGTTGCAATTTACATGTGCTTTTAAAACCATTTACACCTAATTGTAAAGATTATCACAAAAATCACAAATATTAGTTTTTATCATAAATAGTGC
Organism: Gryllus bimaculatus; assembly: GCA_017312745.1. NCBI lineage: Eukaryota > Metazoa > Arthropoda > Insecta > Orthoptera > Gryllidae > Gryllus > Gryllus bimaculatus. The sequence continues at coordinate 1,546,555 of BOPP01000193.1, read as the reverse complement.
ACTCCAAAAGAGTAGTTCAGTTTCCGTGAAGGAATTACTTAAGAATTCGCAACAACATTGGAAGTTGTGAAGTAACATTCATTTCTGTGTACATTTGGATGTTTCTTTATATGAATACGATGCTTTTATATATATATTTCATGTTCCGCGTTTTGAAATTCACATGTTTGTGCAAGGTGAGAGAAAAAGTTTTACGACTCTATAGAGGCATATTTATTATCAATGTTTGGGGATTTAAAAAACGTATTTTCTTTACAGTTGAAAGTTCGAAATTTTGAACCATTTCAATATTGTTTGTGATGCAAATCACATAAGTTTGAAATAAATTTCCGAAAAATAAGCTAAAAAATATGAAATTTATTCAATAAAAAATTACCTCTCACGTCGACTCCGGTACATTTGATAATTTTGGATCCATTTCAGTATTCAAGTGAGTGAGTGCATTTGATGCTTCATGAGAATGCAAGGTTGCCAGACGCCACTGTCGGGTATCTCTTCACAAACTTTTCTGCCGCACAACCTTCTCTCATCCTCTCTCAACGCCCCGTCCTTCCTTACTCTATGTGCACGTGACCTGTTCCATGGCCGCCCATGTCGCGTCGTCATGCAATGCCTCCGACTCTTCATGCAATGCCTCGGGACGACGTCTTCGCACTGTGCGGAGTCCTCGCCTCTTATCTGACCGCCTCATTCTCCTCGTCCTCCTCCTTCTTCTCCATCCCTCCCCGCCACCATCCTAGCCTCCACCTCTGCTACCGACGCCTCCACCGCTACCCCCGCCTCTTGCTTCCTACATTCCCACTTGAGCGACCGATACCCCGCCTCCATTAGCTCTACCTCCTCTGCAACACGCTTCCGCTGACGCCACCGCCTCAGCCTGGGTGTCATCTGCTCCCACATCCACCGCCTCAGCGACCCCCTCCTCCTGTTCTTTTATCGTTCGCTTCCCCCTCGCCCACCACCTCTGACCCCGCCATCATCTCTCCTAATATCACCATCACCACTTCCCCTTCCGCCTTTTTCCACCTCTTCTGCCATCGCAGCCTTTGCACCTTGCGGCTCGCCCACCGCCTCCGCCTCCTCCTTCCTCCTCCTCCGCCCTCCTCCTCCTCCTCGCTCCTCCTCTCCTCCTCCGCCGCCTCCTCCTCCTCCGTCTCCTCCTCCTCCGTTCTCTCCTCCTCTCCGTCTCTCCTCTCGTCTCCTCCTCCTCTCCGTCTCCTCTCCTCCGCTCCTCCTCCTCCTCCTCCGTCTCCTCCTCCTTCCTTCCTCCGTCTCTCCCCCTCCCTCCTCCTCTCCGTTTCTCCTTCCTCCTCCTCCTTCCCTCCCTCCTCCGTTCCTCCTCCTCCTCCTCCTCCTCCTCCTCCTCTCCTCCTCCTCCTCCCCTCCGCTCCTCCTCCTCCTCCTCCGTTCTTCCTCCTCCTCTCCGTCTCCTCCTCCTCCGTTCCTCCTCTCCTCCTTCCTCCTCTCCTCCGTCTCCTCCACCTCCGTCTCCTTCCTCCGTCTCCTCCGTCCTCCTCCTCTCCTCCTCCTCCTCCGTCTCCTCCTCCACTTCCGCCCACCGCCACCGCCCGTGCGCTCGTCAGGGCGAGGCCTAGGCGCGGCCCTGTCGAGGCGCCGCCGCCGCTTCGCTCGCTCGCTCGCCCACCGCTCCTCTGCCGGCCAGGTCGCACACACGGCGGGGACGTCTCCTCCGCTCGTTAAATGTCGAGGTCACGCAGCCTCCCGTGGCGCACGCGTGCGCTGCCCCCGCCCGGCGCCGCGGGCGACCCGCGCCCGCCCAGCGCCCGCACGCGCACGCCGCGGAAGAAATTTCAGTCATTAAGCGACGTGTAACGAGGCCCTACGTACTTGGGCCTTGCGTCATCACCCGTACTTCGATGTAAATTTGTTTTTCTCTACGGGATAATGAAGCACATACATCCCTCGTGGCAGTCTTCGTGACTGTTCCCAGAAACGTAGTTTGTGAGTACTACGTAAATGATGAGTGGACTTCACCGTTCATTCACTTTAGATTGCGTTTTTTAAAAAGTATGGTTGAAGGAAAGGTACGTTAATTGATCGTAGTAAACGAAGTCAATTCTTATTCCATCAGTCTTTTTATTTATTTACAAACTTTGCTCCTTTTCGCGCTGCAGTTGCAATTCACGAGCTTGTAAATTGCAACCAAATCTTAAATGATACCACTACCCAACATTGTAGACTATCAAAAATTAACCAAAATGTCTCTCAAAAATCAAGTTAATCTAATGTTTCAAGAGCTAATCAATAGAGCAAATCACGTACGTTTATTCAATGGAACCATTAAAAAAAGGTATGACAATAGATGAGGTCTAGAAGCAATTGCTTAGTGGTAGGAAGCAGATCTTCAGGAAAAATTCTTCTCTCCTTTTCTGGAATAATAATAATAATAATAATAATTATTATTATTATTATTATTATAATTATTATAATTATAATAATATAATCGTTATGTGGCTTAAAAGGGGAAGAAGAAATCCAAAATCGGAAAGAATTCCAACAGTTGCCCAAGATAAAGCATTCAGAAAAGAGAATATATTTTCTGGCATTGTTTCTAATTTCTTCAATTTGCAATTTTCGAAATTTCATAAAGGTAAACAAAAATGAGATTTGCGGAATTTTTAAACGTCTCTTGCAGTGGAAAAAAAATTGGAACTTTTTCTGAGGAAATATTTTTATTTTAAACTACCAATGTTTCACACAAACTTAGGTAAAACTATTCACATTTTCATTAATTATGACTATATATTATATATTGACCAAATTTGAAGATGTCTTTGAACAACAGATTTCATTAGGAAAAAAATATTTTTCTAATATTATAGTTGTAGAAAGACGCGGGAAAAAATTGAAGGTTTGCAATTTTCGACAAATAAGAGCTTTCAACGAAAATGAGTCCTGCCACATTCTATTAAGCGTCCTTTAGGCTGTTCGAGGACAAAATTAATAACAAACTAAAAAAAAGAGCCGTATTTGAGAAAATTTTGAAAATGTTGAGATTTAACGTAAATTACTCCCAAAAATCAAAATATCCGTTTCAAACTCGCAAGGCTTAGTGTTCATTTAGATTGATAAGGAAATATCAATTATGGAGAAAGTTATCTCGTCGCTAGCGTTGATCACAGGCAGACACGTTTTGCGGTCAATTGATTTTTTTGATATAACAACGACCTATAAAACATGGATTCGGACAGCACAAATGTTAGATGACAATAGGAACAAGATTTATCCGTCGTTTCGTTACCAGCGTCCAACAAAAAGTTTTTCTGTTGAAAAAACGCCGATTTCCGCACGATTACAATATTTTCTCTTTATTGCTTACGTAGTAAGGGGAGAAAGAAGAAGCTGTTTTAAAAATTTCCCAGAATGATAAATGTCTCATTTGTCAGGAACAGGTAGAAGCCTTTCATCGTATCGTTTCAGTTGGTCTAATTCTAGCTAAGTCTGAATCATAAAAAGACACTAAAGGATCGTTAGTTATCTCCACTTGTAAAACTGACCCCCTTGATATTCTAAACGTAAGCTCCAAGTGGTACGAACATTCTCCGCAACCTGTGAGGCCCGTTGGAATGTGTACACTCTTGTACGGCCAACAAATCCATACTTATTAAAGAAGCCAATAAACCGTAATTGTTATTGGTGTTTTGGAGAAAAATTGTTTCTTGTAGTAGGTGTTGTCAAGCTTTTAGAACGTCTTATCCAAGGAGATAGGACATAGTAACTTAGGAGGTAGAGGCCGGTTTTAAATACAAAAGTTTGAAGAGACAGATCATTGGAATGTGAGACGTAAAAAAAAGGTCGTATAAATTGTTGTTGAAACGTGCCAAAATTTATGTAAAAACCCGTCCAAATTTTTTATCAAAAGACTGAAAACGCTATTGAAAAAAGCCTATATTTTTCTCAGTGGCACCTACAGGCGCCATATCTACTCGTTAGGAAGCTGGTTGCAACTTCATATTTAACCGACACTACCAATAATAATAATAATAATAATAATAATAATAATAATAATAATAATAATAATAATAATAATAATAGAGGATGGTACATATTTGAAAAATAAAAAAAAATCTTTAATTTTTCAATCTCAGTCGAAATGTCTCCATTGTAATTTTCAACACATCAGCTGAAAAGACAAGAAATTTACATTATATAATTTATATTGCTATACTTATATATTACATATGTATATTGCTACATTATATATTATATAATGCTAAGTATATTATTTGTAATTTAATTAATTGTACCCTGCTTTGAGCTGAAGGACAGCAATGAACGAAAGAAAAATAAAATGAAATGCCCTCCATTAAATGGTACTCTCAGGGAAGGAACTCATAAAATAAAAGTCAACTTATGCAATTACAAGTGATTAAACATACGAGAATAATTAGAAAAAGTAAAGTGAGTGAAATATATTTGCGCTTTACAACGACGTAATTGGATTTTCTTAGTTTATTAATCATTTTGTTCGTTGACTTTACGCGTTTATACGCTACATCACCCCGAAAATACAATTTTCTCGCCTAATGAAAGATGCACATCATAACTCGTTTAATGTGAAATATTGCTTCCTGGCGTAACCGATGGAGATTTTGTCGTAATTAATCGAAACATTAATTGTGTTTACATTCACTTATATATTTTTGAGGTTAGTTTAAATGTTTATTAAAACGTAAAATGTAATTATGATTCAAATGACCTCAAATGCAGATTTTGAAACGAAAATTAACGAATCCTTAGTTAAATCAGAAATAGATTAATAACTCTCGCACATATTTTCTTACAAGTATATGTAATGTAAATGCTTGTTATATTCGTTGCACTATAGATTAACATTAACAGCGAAAAGATTGATTGTTTTACGGGTAACTGAGATGTCAATTTCTTCGTTTCGAAATCTTATTTTTGGTATCGTCAGAGAGCAATGCTGGTTCGAGAACGGATAATATCGTTTCCTCATATGGAAAGGAAATCACTGTATTATCTTAGATTAATAATTTTAGTAGATTTTTTTATTACGTAAATAAATTCAGCACACCTTAAACATTCATCCATCATTAATATCAATATCAAAGAGTTTTGAATTACGTATATGTTTACGATATGATTTTCGTATACGACTGGGAAGGTGTAATTTTACTTATTTATTTTTGTGTATGTAAATAATTTCAAATACGTTTCGGTACAATTACATCTAGTATATACTTTACAGAAAAGAATAAAAGAACTTTCAGATGCGTTTTACAAGAGTTATACGTACTTCAATTCAAGGCTAATTAATTTTACTATAGAAGATAGTTCATTTCTCAAAATTACATTCATGTAATTTCTTATTTCGACTTGAATTTTTTTAGGAAAATGTTGCGACTGAAGAAAACCTTAATTTCGTATTTAGACAAACGCATGGGTAATTCATTGCCGCGATTCTCCATGAAAAAAAGTTATGTATGCAGTAAATGACAGAATGTTAAGTAAACGTCAGTGTTTATTGATATTCGAAACGTAGGTCATTTGTTCTCTGATGGTTCAATAGTGATGGTTCATTAGTTCTCTGATGGTTCATATTTTCTGCAATCTTTGTTATTCGAAATTCCAGTAGGTGCTGAATTCATTTCCATCAGTCAGTTCTACCTCGACGTTCTCCTCTATCGGATGCTTTGACAGCTGATGAGATACTTGTCCCCGTAGTTTTAGTCCACTTATTTCTTCACTGCTTTTAATGGACCTTAATTTGATCAAATTTTCCCTCTGAAACCTGCAACTGGCGTTCGAGAATTGACCCGCCTTGAGAGCCCGCCGCGCAGGGACAGCCCAGGCGCGGCCCGCGTCGCTCCTCTCCGGCCGGGCGATTCGCGGGGTGAGAAGGGCGGCGGCCGCCGCGACCCCCGCGAGCCATTTGGAAGAGATCCTGCTATAAGCACTAAACCTGGCCAAAAATATGAGCACTTGGTCAGGCACATTCTTTCCTCGCCTCGACCGGATGTGATAGTTCAACGCCAACATTGTTGCTTTTGAAGGGGTGTTGAGTGGGAGGCCCTGGGGTTCGAGTCCGGATGGTAGTGGATTTTCGACATGGTCGATTTGTTAGCTGGATTGAACTCATTCGCTATCTGGAGAAGTCTTGCGGACAGCTGTTCTGATCGGTAATTTTTCGTGGTTTGTCCGATCAACAACAGGCGAATGCCGGAGTAGTACATTAACAAAGGGCACGAGTGATTTCTCCTTCCTCACCCTTCTCCCTCCCATCCCTGACACACGCTTCCCCTTACACATGCACTGCACTACCACTCGTGTCGGCAGCTGAGAGCGTGTTGCGAACTGAGGGCCTAGCGGCGCGGGCGCGGGCGAGGGCGAGGGCGAGGGCGCGGGCGCGAGCAGCGAGCGAGGGCGGGCGTTGGGGCTGTCGGATCGCGGAAGCGGCATCCGGCGCCGCACATCCCGAGGCGCACCCCTGCGCCCCTAGGTGGCCAGCCCTGCGTCGGGGTCGAGCTATTGATCTGGCGAGGGCACGTGCGCGACCGCTTGCCTCGACCTCGCGCCGCGCCGCGCCGCGCCACGCCGCGCTCAGCCGCCTGCAGCCCGGTCCGCCTCTTGCGCCGCCCCTCCCCCTCCCCTCCCACCCCCCCACACCCCCGCCCCCGCGCGCCCGCTCGCGCCGCCCGGTCGTGTCGTTCCCGACATTCCGCTCGTAATCGCCGCGGGGCATCGAACCGGAATTTTTGCCTTTCCGGTTTCATTTCCGGTTCACAGGGCGCTCCGAGATGCGACGGTGGCCGCTGTCGATATGGCCACCTCTGGACCAATTAAATACTGTTTCTTCAATGAAGCCATGTGACCTATGCGATTTTTTGGAAGGTGATCCAGGCTATGTAGCTCTTCGTGCTAGTACATACTAGTTTTAAATACTTATCAATCTAGTAGTATTCTGTATTGTAATAAAAGTTTGAAGGGTTGTGATAACACGAAAACATAAACGATATTTTTGTTAATAATTTGTGGAACGAAAAATTAGTGGAGAAGACTTCATAGAAACAGATTGTATTTAAAAAAAAGTTTAGAAAATATTCAACATAATTATTACGTTCTCACATAAAAAGTGTGACAAATAAAATCTTCGGCTACCTTCTACCCATTTTTAGTAATATTTACGGGATCTAATGTTAGGTAAGGTGGGCACATTTTATATAAGCGCCCTGCAGCTATTTAGTACTCGTATTCGTAAGCCTCGTTTCGCAGCGTGGCGTTCAGTAATTCAGCGAACATTACCTACTATTCGATATGTCTGTAATCCCGCATGAAATCATTTTAGCATTGAGGTTCGAGAATTTATCGGGTGACATCGACCAGAAATATCGATTTTTTTCGGCGAACGGTTCGTTTCTCTCTTGACATCGTTTGGCCGCGTGTGGTCGACCGTGCGGCCGTGGGGAGGGGAGGGGAGCGGAGCCGAGCCGCTCCCGGCATTCCAGCCGTAATCGACGCGCAAACATCGCCGGAGCTCACCTGCAGCAGCCTCCAGCCATTAAACGCCCACTCGCCCGTGCGCTGCACAAGTGATGGCGGATAGGAAGGCGACGAGGATACGTGAGGACGCGTAGGGGGAGGCAAAGTGGACGCGGATAGACGCGGAGACTGTTAGGTCGTCCAGGGTGATAGTGCCCAGTGACTGTTCTCGCAAACTCAGTTTTAATCTTAAGGCCGCGGTAAGCCCGAATTCTAGGAAGGGCTGCATAGGCGGATCTGCACACATCTTATTTCGTTGTGACTAATTGCCGGCTTTAAGTTCGAGAGACTCCTGATTTTGGAAGTTTGTACTATCTTATACTCGTAACGCCAATGCGAGTAACCGAGATCGCTACGGCTCTAGTGTCGTAGCGATTTCGGATCGAAGAATCGCGGGTTCGGATCCCGCCTCGTGCATGGATGTATTTGTAAACGTCCCTTCCCCCTCATCCTATCACTTTATTAAAGAAGTATTAATAATTCTCTCCTCAAACACGAGGCCCTTGTCCTTAATGGGATGGACAGTTGGCTAATAAAAAAATACTCGTAACAGTTGCATCCTGCGAGTCGAGCTTCCTGCAGGCTACCTGATTATGAAAGCTATAGCTACAAGAAGGTTGAGATTTAATGACTCGACAGAAGTTAATGAACAGTAAGTGAATTGAATTATTCCTTTGCATTTCAAATGATATTTTCTTAGAAATCACGAAAACCTTAGGTTCCACAACAGCTGTCTAAAGTGTGGCTAATTGTCATGCATATTCATGTGTAGAAATTATGTTTTAAAAATGTGGAAAACTCCTTTAATTTCTGTCGACATCGATGTATGTTTTATATAAGTTGTCCCTGGGTGCGAAGGAGACCGCGAAAGTGGCAGACGATTGCGCAAAGTGGGTTAAGCAAAGACGGGCAGCGGCGGAGGCAACTGCCGAGTGGGAGACGGCGTGTGGGCGGCGGCCACCTCGCCCTTTTCCGCGTAGCGTCGCGTGTGTAGGCGGGAGGCGAGTTCGGGGAACGCCCTCGGCGCCCCGCTTACGGGATGTGCGCCTTCGTGGAATAGGCAAATTAAAAATTGACGGCGTTCGAACCCAAGATGAGAATGGAATAGTCCTTCCTACTACCATGCTTCTTCTTCTTCTTCTTCTTCTTCTTCTTCTTCTTCTTCTTCTTCTTCTTCTTCTTCTTCTTCTTGAGACATACGAACGCTTCTTTAAAAACTGAACAATTATTGCTAAATGGTCTGACCTATTTGATATCTGAGTAATAACCTGTTCATATCGGATTGTTCCTTGGTCCTCATTCTATCGCTTACTGGGAAAGGGGGGGGCGCCATAAAATGGTGTAAAATTAATCATTTGATTATTAATCATTTTTACGATACGCTCGGCAACAAATTTAATACATGAAAGACTTTCTCGCGACTATAGGTTTCTTCTGTGTCCTGGTTTGGACATGGTTGTCAAGTATCCTGTTGTTAAATCGTTCTCTCTGAAGTTTTGGCTTGCATTCTCTACGACACTGTCTTAGAGAAATTTGATTTACTTGTCCGAGATAAAGTTCAAGTAATAATTCCGGCCGATATTGCACAATCGCGGGAAGATTGTGCAGAGAAGACGTGCTTAATACTTGAGTGCGGCGGGTTGCGTAGAGCTTCTGATCAGGGGCGCTTGATTCGTCATCAACTCATAAATCATAATCAACGCCCCCATTTTGCTTCCTTGTGCCAGAAACATTCGCCCATTCCTATTAGATTATACCTATAACCTTCGTGTAAGTGCTATCAATAAGTTGGCAAAATTTTATCGCAGTCAGATGAGCTGTATGGCAGTGCATAAAATAGGAACATACAAACATTGATTTTTATATATTAGATTTCCTTCGGTTATAATTACTTCGTTAAAGTATATGTGAAGATCACTATTCCTAAGACTACTTTCGTGTTTGTTTTTCAAGCTACGAACAACAATTGTTGAATGTGGCCAAAGTGTAAAACGTCTCTCAAACCACTAGCAATTTTATAAAGCTCTCCTTTTAGAAGTAAAAATAATATAGAAATCAAAGATAATCGTACGGTAATTGAGAATTTTCTCGACACATACTCTATATTGACAAATTTTAATGACCTCAAGTCCTTTAATGTGTAGTTTGGTTTTTAAAATATTATTTGCAATGATTTTTATTGACAGAGAAAAAATATCCTTTCTTATTTAAAGAATTTAAAACATGTTTTGATTCACTTGCATTATGGTGGTAACACATGTTAAAATAATACAAAACGAAGAACCCGAAAGGCTAGCTCGGGATAATCGTGACGTTTCCTTCTGTGTGGCTGTTTGTGACGACCAAGAGTGATAATGCTCAAATTGTGTTGTAATGAAACAAGAGCAAACGCATTGAGCTTTGTACGTTATTGAAAGAATTTGAGATTTTCTCGATTATATTGCACCCCAATATATTATTGTCGAATAATTTTTTAGCCTTATTTTTTTAAGTCCATCTTTGCTTTCAATATTTAGCTTCATTGGTAACTCCAGGGAGCATGTTTTTTTGTGCTGGGCTTATGGTGTGGTGGTGAAGTGGATCTCATTCTAAGGATCACATTACGCTATTTTGGTCGATTCCCTGAATGCAGCAGTAATTCAAAAGGCTCTTGAAATAAGAAACCGACATGTTATTCTTTATTATGAACCCTGGAACCCAGGGGCGGAAATCTATCGCACCTGGCACTACGAACCGTGCAGCTGGCAGTTTTAGACAAACATTCGTTATTTTGCTTTGACATTGCTTTCCTAATTGCTCTTTTCTAATTGCATAAAGGAGTTTGCGTCTCCACTTGCACTACTGTATTGCGATTTGAATTCAACTGTTTTCATTCTGAAAATGTGAAATTGTATTCCTTGAGTTACAGCGTGGTCAGATATCCGCTGCACATTTCATGTTCCGGAACTGCTCGTGTAGAGGCGACGTTATCAGTCATTTACAGCAAGATTATGTCCGTACATAAAGCACGCAGTCAAACAACACGATCAGAGTTCCGAATGAATGTTCTTAAGTGGTTGAATGCATAGCTTCACATTAAATGAGTTGCGAGTTAGTGCATTAAATTTGAAATAGCCTTCGATATAAATTTATTATACAAAAATTGATTAAGAATGTTTATATGTGCCACAAAAAAATTAGTAACGACTGGAGTGATTGTTGCAAATTTGTCACGTATACGTTTGAGCGTCAAAAATAGAGTAGTTGCTATCCAAAACGTTACCCCAGATGTGTTGTTGACAAAATTTAATTAAATGCGAACCCCAATATATCTGGGCGGCAATGTTGCCGAGGATTGCTGCGTGGTGCGGGGCGGGGAGAGGGGGGCCGAATGGAGAGGAAACAAATATGGCGAGCGGATCGAATGAGGCGGAAAGAGCTGGCCGAAGGAGAGGAAGGAGCTGGGTGGAGCAGAATGAAAGGGGAGGGAGGAATGGCCGGAGCGGAAGGAGGCAAGGAGAAAATAGCGGGCTTATTGGAAGGAATGGGCGTACCGGAAAGAGCGGGCGGACCGTGATGAGCGGGAGGAAAGGATAGAACGGAGGGCGGGACGGTGTTGGCAGGATGGTCGTGCCGGACGAATAGACCGGCGAGGTTGTTGAATAGATTGTGGTAAAGACTCGGTCAATGCTGGTCATTAGCTAATTTTTGACTGAAAGTCGAGCGTTTGAAAGGAATGTATTACAAACCTACTACTACAGGAACCTTGAAAACTCGAACATCGGTGTACGGAATGTTCATATCCAGAATTTTATAAATTGCATTTCATAGTTTAATAGACAAGCTGTTCGGTATCTAAACCACAGTATTTCAAAACATATGAAAATTTAGTTTTTACATTTTAAGTTTTAAAATTTAAAGCTTTGTAAAAAGAATTGAGATACCAATGAACTTGATTACTGTTTTGATTGGTTATCAACTACAAAAATGGCGTTCATTGACATTTCATCCTGGACTTGTTGAAGGGTATATTTTTTCGATTGATTTTTTGTCATTTTATGAAACCGCATGATAAGTAGACCCTTCCTGTGGCGGCACCGAAACATTCCGGGCTGACCCTATTCGTTGGCGAGCGCTCTCGTCAACCGATCGCCTGACCCGCGTCGCGCGGGAAAATTCCAGTCCACCCGCCCGGCGTCTAGTGAAGCGAATTCGACCCGCCCCTCCCC
>BOPP01000193.1:1486618-1527329 GCA_017312745.1 Gryllus bimaculatus | reverse complement strand
CGCCTCGCCCCGCCTCGCCTCGCCTCGCCCCGCCTCGCCCCTCCCCGGCGCACTCCAACCGCCGCAGCCCGGCACCCCCATTCCTCCATCCCCATCCCCGCCTCTCCCTGCACCGTCACTCCCCTCGCTGCTCCGCCTCACCCGCGCTGCCTCACCCCGTTGCGCCGCATCGCGCCGCCCCGCGCCGCAGGGCTCTCTCCCACGACGGAGCTGCGCGCCCTCGCTCTGCATCCCGGCCGATCGCCCCGCGCGCGGGGGCTGGGCGCGGAGATGAACGGCTCCGGGGGGGAGCGGGCGGGACGCGGCGTTGTTAACGGGCTTGCTTTATTCATTGGGTGCGGTTTGAGCGGCCCCGCCCGCGGCCCGCTCTCTGTCCGGCGCCGGGGCAATTTCGGGCAGCAGAGTATCATCCGCCCGTTTCAATCAATGCGAACGAGTGGCGCGATGTGCATATTCCGTGACGAAATACCGCATGCGATGCGCGGTAAAACTAGATAGTAGTGGGTTTAAAATTGAATAAATTTACTCTGCGGTACGTATCTACGCTATGCGTTTTCAATTGCATTCTGTGTTGTTCAAATTGAATCGTTTTACTGAACTCAAGTTTTAAAGTTTAGTCGCTTGCTAAACGTTGAAGAATTCATATTAAATTGATTTTTTTTATTTACAGCATTTAATTTCAAATCCTTCATTGAATATAGTGCTTTCAAGAGACGCCCGCTTCTCAGTGAACTTGTATGTGAATAGTTAGACGCCTATGCCGATAACGCTTTTACTTTTGCAGTTATTGTTTGTTCGGCAACTTGCACACTCATGCTAGAGAGTATATTTCTGATAAGATTTAATTATCGCTGTATAACCAAAAGTGTTTCGACAGCTCAAGTCAGTACTCTTTCATTAAACCTTTTCGACCTGTCATTAGCAGGCTTTGCACCGCCCAAATCTTTGAGGAGTTCTATCTCCGAAGACCCCAATTCCCTGAAACGAATTTTTTTTTTTGTGGCGAATGAAATTCGTGCTTGTCTGTTCCAAGTTCTTTTGTACGTCGCACTCGCATTTATCTGTGGGTTCTCCTTTTTTTCGCGGGTTGTTCGTGGCACCTCACTTTGTTCCGGGCTTCTTTGTTCTCCTCAAACGGAGACGTGTCTTTCTGTGTCACTTCGTCTGGAAACGGCATCGCCTGCGCTTATTGATCCGCTGGCGCTGGTCCCCGAGCTCCGGGGATGCTTCTTCTGCAGGAGAACAAAGGCGCAATTTGGTACTGTAATTCGCTCTCTTCAACTTCTCGTTGCTTTCCACCTCGTAAAAACAAATGTGAGGGAACACGAGCGAGCATAGAAGTTGCGGAATCTTTCACACATACACACACACACACACACACACAATTTTTAATGCGAATGGCGGGTGAAACCGTCGGAAGAGTTCTGGAACGTTGTACGTTGCTTGATGTTGGCGAACGACGCCATCTTCCGTGCGCTTGCATTATGAGTACGAGAGAGCTTAGATTCAATTTATGTTTGAAACTAAATGAGCTCCTTCGCCTCCCCTGATGGACTCAAGCAAAAAGAACTCAAAATTTTACAATCCCCTACTCAGACAAGCAAACAAGTACATTCTGTACCACTTTATTTCGAGGAAAACACGGTAGTTTGTAGGTTATTAGGACGTATTGTATAAAGAATTTGGGCACTTGTTTGACTTGCTTACAGTTCTTTTTCGAGCAATTCCTAACAGAATATTCACCTTTCTAGTTCGATAAATCGTAGCGATGAGTTATCAGAAACTCGTGCGAATTGTATAAAACATCATGGATAACTTTTAAATTGTATTCTATTGTTTATTTTGGAGTAAGAATTTCTAGAGAGTTAACTTTTTATATAAAACCAAATGAAACATTTAGAAATAAAATAATGAACAAAGGTAGGATAATTTATTTGGAATTAATTTACTGGACTCACTAGATCTTTATTATTTCCAGTAGGTCTGCCAGTTCCATTTTTCCAATCGGGACTCTTGATCGTTGATTCCATTGTTTTGTGTGGACTGTGTGTTATTTTAGTGTAAAAGGTGTAAAATTGTATAGAAAAACAAAATAAGGCAAGGATACTCAATAAATCAAAATCTTATGAGCAAAGCTAGAAATTGCGTTTTTCTTGTAACAAAAGTATTTTTAACATTTTTATTTAAATTTGATTTTAATAAAAGAAATGCGATTTAAATAAAAAATCTGATTTTTTTATTCAAAATCAACCATTAATCTCAGACGCTCTCTCTTTGTTCTAATCATTGCATTGTCATCATTCAGACTACCATATCAATCTCCTCAATCTCAAGGTGGGTGGGATCTCAAAAAATGAGGCGTGGTATATTAGGAAATTTGGAGGAAGTTAAATAATTTGCCATTTCTCCCCTATTAACGTAGGTGAGGTTTTTGGAAAAGTTATTATTTTCTTTTGCTCCCATCAGAAATTGAAACCGAACTATTGCGCAAGCAAAGCGAGCTGTAAGCCATCCTTGATATGAGCTTTCACAGCAGATGTAAAAGCATTTGCAATTTCCATTTTTTTATGACAAGAATTGGTATTTTAATAGCTGAAAACAAATCTATTTTGTAGACTTAGTGGAACTCGATGGCTGAGAGTAAGAGCTTCATACGGAAGAAAACATGTTGCTTTTCCTGCCGCCTGACAACCGAAAACATCGTGTTTAGAATTTCTTAATCCATTTGTAAGGTTCTGTCAGTATCGAGTAAATAATTAGAATTTAAAATATCATAACGTAAACTTATATACTTAAAAACTTAATACCTTAACGTAAAATATCCTAACGTAACGTACCGACAAGTAGACTATTTTTGCAATAACGCAACTTTTCCTCTGCTTCCATTGTACATTTTCCAAATCAATGGAATTATTCAACATATGGAATATTATTCAACATGGCAAGTCCTAAATATTTCAGAAAACGTTTACTATAAGTGTTTGAATCAATGCTCCCAAATGTCTCTACATCTGTAATTATCAATTGCGTGATACCCACAGCATATTTTCCAAATAATACAAGTTTTAAAAGTCAATTTTAATGATGTGGCGCTCATAGTGTCTTAGCCCTTAAGATTGATTCAGATTTCCTTAACGTAAATTGTTATTATTATATTCTCCATTCTAAATCCTATAAGGTTTATTACAAAGGTTTTTGCCATAACAATTCCCGGGGACTCAAAGAGCCCTTAAACGAAACATTCTTTCTAAAAGGAATAAAAATCTCTTATCTACATCATGACCTGTTTGATAAAAAGGTTATAAAAAGTATTTGGATCACATTTTACCTTATATAATGTGCGTAACGACTAAAGCAGTGCAACCGTCGGCGGAAACAAGTTGCGAACGTTGGCGGGTTTTATCCCCGGCATCTAGGCATAGATATTTTGTGGTAATGACGTGTCCTGATTTTTATCTAAATACTTACGAATTATATTACTGTTGATTCATATCATTCACATCATTCATTCATTAATACATAATTGTTCCAAACTTGCGTAAAGCCTCAAACCAGTCGTAGGCTAATAGCTTCCTTTCCACACTTACAGTACTGGTAATGAAAAGGTGGTGTCGGTATTAACTTATTTTCCACTACTGTATATTCCATTTAATCTAAACCCAACGGGTCTAATTTGTATTCCCCCGCCTGATTGTGTAAAAGTTTTTGACGATGGCTAATACACAATTTTGCCATTTTGTAGAAATGGTCTGAGTGAGAGACGTAAAAAAATTATATTCTGACATGTTCGGTGAAAAACATGTAGAAAGGGAGTTTTAAAATTATTTGTCAGATATTCAGCAGTAGAACAATGTCTCATAAAACGCATTATTGAGAACTTTTGTTTCATCTTAAACTTTCTTTCGTCTTTCATCTCGAGGTGCGATAGTGATGCATATTTTCGTCAGCCAATAGAAGCGTGGGGCTATTCCAGGCGCCATAAATTTAGAACCTTCTCTCAATTAATTTTCACTCCTCCATTAGTAGCGTATGTTAGTATGTCATTGGAATTCAAATTGTTATCAAACTTCGGTCAATCTACTACGACAAACTTAATGAAATGAATCTGCCTCTGTGATCACTTAGGTAACTTTCACTTCAACAATCTATTATCGACATGTTTTCGGAAATTATTGTCTATAACTCAGAAAATTTTTTTAAAAAATAATTACCCTTAAGTATTTTTCTCAAGTATTGAATTATTCCTTCTGTATTTGTTGATGTTATCATCGACATATGGAAGGAAATAGAAGCCAAGTTGGAAGGTAGCGTATGTATTTAAATATCTCGAGAAATTTGCATCGTACGAAAAATGGCTTGAATAAAAGGTTACTGTATTGTTGGGGAAACTCCACCTCTGTTATAACCAGTCTTCCCCACCCTCGGGGAGGTATGGACTCGAGAAAACTCGGGTCACAAAAACATTTAAGAAAAATGTTATTGTTCATCGCAGGTTTGCTATGAAATTAAGCATGGCTGTTCCCAATTTTGAAAATAAACTAAACAGAACTGAGTTTTTACTTAATGCAGATCCATTTACCTCGGAAAGAAAAACTGCTCGGACACAAGGTACATTTTTGGCCGCTAAATTCTGATCTGCATTAAAAAATTGGTCTTTAATTTAAAATACCAATATTGTTCTCTGCCTTCGTTTTCTGGTGGGCAACCACAGGTTGTTTGTAGCTCGGCCGTTTCTGTCTTGAAATCGAATACGTTTTATCTAAACTTTTTTTTGTGTGGAAGTCTTGTAGAACTATTTGCACTTAATAATTTTGGGGCAGAAGAGGTTTCTATATTCGGTTGACCGAGGTCAATGTGTTTCTTTGTATGATTACCATAAAGCATAATTAATTGAAGTAATAATAATAATAATAATAATAATAATAATAATAATAATAATAATAATAATAATAATAATAATCCATGCTAAATAAGCTTTCGCTCGGTGGCCGTACTTATACATATAAAGACAAACATATACAACATATAAAGACATACACAAACAAGTTAAGAAACATGTTATAGGGAATTACTAATAAGTAACTAGAAAGACATACATCACATAAATCTTGCCATCATGCGCAATTCCCTAAACGATTCCGGAAGCAATGCACACTAGAGGGAAAAGTCGCAAAGCCCGCAGAAGGTAGATTGTTCCAATCAGTTATTATCCGATTGCTAAAGAGAATTTAGCAACGTTGTTTTTTTTATTCCTGTATTTAATTTTGAAAGGATGATCCCATCTTCCGAAATATTGAGGGTGCCCTATATTAGTTTGAATGTTTACTTACATCCAGTGTACGCTCTGTAAAGATTTACTAGCCTAGCTATCAATTGTCGTTTGCCTAGGAGTTCCCACATATGTGTTTGATCATTGTTTTTTCCTACACGTTTTATCGCTTTCTTTTGGATACGGTCTAATAAACTTATCTGCCCAGCCCTATACGAATCCTAGCACTCGGAGCTATATTCCGTTAATGGACGTACATGGGAAGTAAATATGATGGAGATGATCCTATACACTCGCGGCCACTGGCCTTACTGCACATGGAATATGCGCAGCAGTGAATAAGCTCGACTGTTTTAGTCCCGTGACTCTGATTCGTCCCTTCCTCTTTTACGGCTCTATTATCAATTGAAGAATTACACTAGCGGCTTTATAAATCTATCACTATTCGCTGCATTAGCCATTCCTCATTGGTGTGCAGTCAGCGAAGTAGTGGAACTAGGTTAATCCCCCTATTGTTTTGGTGATTATAAGTTACGACAGTTTCATAATAAAGATCACCTGCCTCCGAGGCGCAGGTACTTGTTATCCTCTTCTGCGAGTTATGTAGAAGAGAACTCAAAATCACGTCATCAATAATTTATCGTTCCCGACTCCTCAGTGCTGTATTCTTGAACTCCAATGTGGATTATGCATTGTAGCACTTAATTGCTATATCATAAGCTAATTTTATATTTCAGGAAATTATAATCGTACTCTTATTTACGATGTGCGAATGTACGGCGTGGCATTGAGTAAAACAGAATGTAATATTCATATTCAACTCGCTTCTGTTCTTTTGAATTGTGTCCAAGTAAGTTGTTAGATGATTAACCTATGATCTTTGGACGATTATCTAAGAATATAATCTAGGAATGGGGTAGAACAGCATTTTTGAGTAAGAAATTGGAGCATTTTTATGAGTGTGTGTTTTAAACCTTGTTAGAACATTGACACATTTTGCTACAACTCTTCGAATAAATAAGTAAGGTTTCATAGAAGGAAATTTCTGTTTAAGCTATATTTTATGCCCCCAATATTATCCACTTAATTAAACTAACAATTCTAGATTTTCGCTGCATTTCAGATTAGAAGTACTTGCGTCATAAATTAGTTTCGCGTTTTCAATATTTGCGGGAAATATTGAAGTCCGTTGAATCAAATTTGTGTGGTCACGCAACTCACAAATACGCAGCGGTTCTCTTAATTAACTTGGGCTTAAATTGGCTTAGACAGATTGATCAATTCTGGAAACTTTCGTCAATGAATCACCTGCTCCCAAGTCATCGTGGAATGCATTTTGCATCTTTTTAGTTCAGCTTTGGAGTTAAAAATACACTCTAGATATTTATTTTATTATTTTTATGCCCCACTTATTTTATATCAACTTTTTTCAACAATAGGAGATTACATGAAAACAAAATTAGGAATGTGAAAAATGTACACGTAAAAAGTGTTTCAAATTTGTTTGCATTGTCAATGATGGATATTAATAGTTATGTGAATGTTTTTCCTGATGTAAATAATACTTTTTAAGATGTGTACGAAATAAGCTAGTTTTTTCTAAATCTGTTACGAAGTGGCTGTTATATGTTATTTTTAATAGTAGCCGCATAGGGAGATGCGGTGACGCGTCAGACGACCAAATCAACGAAATAATTCGTGAAGCTATTCTAGAATATACGGAGAGGAATAAAAAGTATGTTTAGAATCGTTTCCTAAAATTCTGCAAAGAAGTAAGTTGCGTTTTAAGTAAATATATTGCATTTCAAGAAATAGCAAACGTTTTGACAGATTTGACGATCATTATGTGCAAATCAAATGGCAAAAACTACAAGGAGTATTCTGTAAAAAAATGGAATGTGTTTGTGAAACTTCGTGAGCAATGCCGAAAAATTATACTTGCAATTCGTTTACCGATGCAAATAAGTTTTCTGTAACTCGGGAACGAAAATACTTACTGTTTTTCAAATATTGCTAAGCTCGCGCTTCTTAAAATGTATTTTTATTTATTTATTTTTAACTTTTACTCGTCTTTCAACTATTTATAATTAAAATGATGGGAAAGGATTCTGGAACTCAAGAAAACGTGTGCAGATGATTTTCTCGCCCATACGTCACATAGTTTTTACTGTTTGTTGTGATTTAATAAATTTAAATTTAAATCTAAACTAATAGGAGAAAATTATTTTCTCTACAACTACTCCAGGACGTATACATTTCTGCACGTTATCGGGTGCAAATAATGATGATGATTCCACAAGCCGTGCGAGAATATTATTCTCGCCCGGCTGTCGACCAATCACATTCGTCTCTGTTCATTAAACCTGACAGAGGGTTCTCGCCTACAAGGCTCTGTGTGTTCCGTCTGTGCAGGTCGCAACTGTCGTAAGACAGGTGAACCACGAAACAGTATGCGAGTTGGTATTTGTTAGGGTCAGAGAACAATGAGTGCTCGGTAGCCGTCCTGGAAGGTTAAGGCGCTCAGTTGAAATTTTTAAAACATCAATTTCAAAGTCGTACAGAATGTATGGTCTTTTACTGGCGTAGAATGGCTATTATTCACTCGTAGAAATTCTGATACTCGTTTCAACCGTCGTCGCTCGTATCGTAAACGTCAATTCGTGAATAATTGCTATCATTCTACGCTCGTTTAAGAATACACTATTAAAGAACACAGAAGAAGCTTCAACCTATTTACAGTCCAAGAATTTCAACGAAATACAAATGCAAGGAATGCTAAGAGACAATAATTCTAGAAATGCGAGAAAAAACGAAAAGAGTGGCACAGCATTAAAAGGTGAGGACATCTCAAAGAATGATTGGCCTATGGGATGACAGTACGTATACAGAACAGAAAGTACTTAAAGGATTGCAGATAATTTTTTTTCTCGTAGTATCCTTAGAATGGGGTTGGCGTGGGAGAGATGCAGCCAACGTCAGGGGGCGTAACTTAATTCGACGTAACGGTGTATACTTCCCCACGAACATTTCCAATATCACGACTACCTGCTGTGATCCCTGCTTGCCCTTATATAGCAGGCGCCCCTCTTTCGCCCAGTCTTGTTCCACACCACCTCGTCGTCACGTGACAGCCCCCCATCCCGATGCTCCTCCAGACACACCAAAAGAGCACGCGCGGCAAATTTAAATGTTCGTCCGATGCAATACAGTTACTTAAAAGGTATGTTAATTTAAAGCAAAATAAGCATACATTTCATGTCTTCGTCTGTATATTCATGCGTTTATCTCGATTTTGATTATGTATAGATCGCACGTTTGAACCTTGCCAATCTGCTACACAGACGGCCGTGAACCGTTGAACTAGATAATGAAAGGTAATGAATAAAGCTCATTAATAGGATATTAATATTTGGCGCATTTTGTAATTATGTTGGACATAATTTCATTCGTGGAATAGTGTTATTAAATACCACTATTACTTTGGAAATTCGCAGATAAATACCCTTCTCGCTTCACCAGTCGGGGTGTTACCCATAAAAATCATTTTGTAATATTACCAATGTTAATAAATGAACAAATTTTAAAAGAATGATCTACAAAATTTCTAAAAACGTTCATTCATAAACATTCTTCTCGTTCCTACTCTTTACTTTCATCTTGTCTTGTCAGTGTACTCCAGATATATCTATTAAATCTTTTTCCACCAATCAAATCAAGATATTCCAAAGACGTACTACATACTTCTTAACAGAATGTTCAACTATTCTTTCATTTAAATGTATTTGTACTTCAAATGTTTTATGTTATTTTCTGTAAGACCTTTCGTGGGTATCCATAGTTGTTAGTTTCTATTTTTTTTTCAAACATTGCGTATATTTATTGAAATGAAAGTTCAAAAATTATATTTATGTAACCTGTAACCCTTGAAAAACATTTTTTTCTTGTTCGACCAAATTAACTATTAAATATTTTAAAAACTTAAACCTACGATAATGATAAATTAATAGAATGAAAATCGAGAAATGTTCACCTTTAGCCCTCAAGGGATGCAACCCGCCGGTCATCCCGGTGTATTAATATGGAGAGTCTGCAAATACTTTACAAGAACATACGAGTAGGAAAGCTATCATCTCTTTATTTACTAGGCTGTCCGGGTGACGCCGCGTTCATGACGAAGGTGCCGATGTTTCGGTCGCCATTCTGCGACCTTCTTCAGGGCGTAATGCGCCATTGAGCCCTGAGGAAGGTCGCAGAATGGCGACCGAAACGTCGGCACCTTCGCCATGGACGCGGCGTCACCCGGACAGACAAGTAAATACTGACTCCGGCCGCGGAAGCCTACGCTCTCACAAGCTATCGGCTCGACTGATTTTAATGATTTCTGAGAAAAGATTGTTCAGTAACATATTGAACGGCAAATGGAAACATATTGTTGTTCTTTTTTTAAATTGCAATAACATTGTAACTGTGCTGTTACTGTGCGAACATTGTGCCCTTGTTTAAAATCTTGAAATAACTTAAGCATTGGAAGTTTGTACAATAGTCTAGTAGTCTAAGAATGTGTAAAATACTTAGAATATTAATCACTGAAAATATGTGTATGTGAGAGGGTATTCACCGCGCAATTTTTCTGAGATCTCATTTTGTTAGATGTGAAACGAGTGTGGAGATTCATTTCTACGCCAGTACGATGTGCCTCGTGGCTGTGGCTCGTCTTGTGAAGCAAATATATTTATTAAAGGGGAACGACATTCTCTTGTAGTATCAACAACGCACGTTGCATCTTTTATTCATAATTTGACTGTGATAGTGTAGGAGTGGTGGATGGGTTCCCAAGCACAAGAAATAGTGCGCGTTTAAAAACACTGGTCCCCTGTACCTTGGCTGTGTTAGTAGTTCACCCGTATAACTTTTGATTCCCCAATATTGAGAGCCATGAATCGTAAAACATTGAATGTGAAAAAGTTGTTCTATAAATAATTCTTTATAGTGTATTATTCTTTTGATTCGGTTATACATTTTGTCACTTAGATTCACCTCGCTCCTAACAAAGCAATACTATTTAATTAAATGAAATGTGAAGCTTATCTCGCCCAAGCCCACCTCAATTATATTCGAACTACGATCATGGCAATCAAATCATGCAGTTACATGTACAATTTACTTCAAATTTCAACATCATGTAGAAATGTGTACCAAAATTCCATAAGATCTCATTTAGAAGTTTAAGGAATATAACATGTCTCCATGCTTAAAAGCTTACGTGCCAAGAATGCAAAACATGTAAAATTATTAAATTTAGTATGTAGGCTTATTTAGGCGTATTTAGGCTTAAACGATGTTATTAGGATGTTATTTTACACTATGTTCAAAAATTTACAAAATATAAAAAATCGTGAAGTTTTGCGCAATAATAAATGTGATTTCTTTAAGGCACGTAGAAGGATAATAAACTTACAGCAATGGAGTGTAACCATAAGTGCATATCAGTAAAGACAACAATTTATTTTTTTTATGGAAATTCTTTGCAAAATTTTATTAAAAGGTTATCATTTAAGATCTTCCCAGAAATAGCAATGGAACGCTTTTGTTGTCAACAAAAATTTCATTATATCTCATTGCTCAAGGGTTGAAGCGCTGTGAAGCGAATGAATTCTATAAATAGACTACCGTCTCTGCTAATCGTGTGCAAGTTGGAAGTTGGTGCGCTTACGACATCGAATTGAAATTCGGATTGGAATCTCGATTAGTTTAGGCGACCGACAAATCAAGAGATAAATCTGCAAAGGAAGGGGTTAATCAAGTGAATAGTGCTCCGTCGTGTACATCTTGAAGTAATTTGTCAAGTTAGATCGGCCGAACATTTTAAAGTAGTGAAGTGTAAAAGTAGTAAGTTTTCTGGGTAAAAATTTGACAACCTGTAAAAAATATCAATTTTAAATCAATTCGAAAGCATTTTATATTTCCTTTCTATTTAAAAGTATATTACATTATTTAAGGTCACTAATATTTTATCAACAGGAACTTTTTTATTACGCATTTGTTTCATAATAACCATTGTCCTCGTACGTGTGCATTCTATTGTCAGTTGGTTAGCAAAACTTATCTGTAAATATTCTTTGCACGGAAACTGTAACTCTAACAAAGAAAAAGGTTCCGGGAGAGGCGGGAAGGAGCTGGAACGCTTGGGTCAATTAAACACACACACACACACACACACTACTGTTGTCTCTGCAGTGACTCGACTGGGAATCCTAGGGTTCGGATCTCGCTATTCATTTAGGTTGAATTCAGCTGCGCTCTTAAGGAGAATAGAATCGGCCGGCCGCTCTCATCAGTTCACTTCCGTGGTTTCTGCGATCAATACCAAGCGAAAGATCCAATCTGACGATGGAAAGATTGACTTCGACAGAGGAAGATTAAGTGAATGAAATAGCAAAAGCTTCTCGGCGCAAACATGGGTCCTCATATTGGTAACATCAATTTAATATTACGTGAAAACGTCTTTTTTTAAACGTTTCATATTGACGATCTGACAGAGTTTGCGCTGAAACGCTTGCCGCCCCAATTAAGCAGAGAAGTGAATATATTTTGAAAACAAACTATAGTCCTTCTGCAAGTGGCACTTTTGTGTGATTACCTCATCGAGCGTGGGGCAGGAGCGCAGAAGGGCTCAGAATATTGCGCGAACGGTTAATCAATTATAAGGTCCCGACAAAAAGGATTTTGGCAACTCAAGTAGTCGTGGAGAAATTTATAAACTTAAAACAACTAAAACTTGTTAAAGGAGTAGAGTGAACATTTTTGTTGGGCAAAAATTTGATAAACATTAAGAAATTTCCGGATTTCGCTCAAGTGTGTAAACAAAAAACGCCAGTAAAAGCGGGAAATTATTTTATTGTTTAGGCCAATTGTTACTTAATGTAACAAAGCTGAGAAATCTCTTGTAATCCCCTTCAGCCCTTTCGTAGTACCGCATAACTGAAGTGGCGGGCGCCACTGTTCGACCGCGGATCGCGTCGTCCAGATCCGAGGCTGGGATTGGTATATACGTATTATGAATCGCCGAAAATAAATAGTTATAATTTTGGAAGTGTCTTTCACCCCCACCCCCATTTGGCTCAGGTAAGGTGTTCATGAAAAGAATGAAACTGTAATGTAAAAATACTACTCATCCAATTTTATTTTCTTATAAAAAAACACAGACGTGGCAAAAAGTCTTGGAATAACAAAATGAAAATATACAGATGCAGTAGTATCGCATACAAAAGGTATAAAAGGGCAATGCGTTGGTAGAACATTCATTGTACTCTACTAATTCATGTGAAAAGGTTTCTGACGTCATTATGGCAGCACGACGGGAATTAACAAACTGAACACGGAATGTTAGTTGGAGTTAGAAGCATGGGACATTCCATTTCGGAAATCGTTAGGGAATTCAATATTCCGAAATCCACTCTCAAGAGTGTGTCGAGAATACCGAATGTCTGGCATAACCTCTCACCGCGAACAACGCAGTGGTCGACGGCCTTCACTTAATGACCGAGAGAAGTGGCATTTGCGTGGAGATGTCAGTGCTACCAGACAAGCAATGCTGCATGGAATAACAGCAGAAATCGATGTGGGACGTACGACGTACGTATCCGGAAAGTGCGGCGAAATTTGGATTTAATGGACTATGACAGCAGAAGAATGATTCATGTGCCTTTTGAGAACAGCGCGACATAGCGACTGCAGCGTCTTGCCTCTTCTCGTGTCCATATCGATTTTATCCTAGACTACTGAAAACCGTTGCTTGGTCAGATAAGTCCCGATTTCAGTTGGTAAGAGCCTATAGTGGTTTAAATTTGAATTGATTGATAGGGTGCAAGTGTAGTGCAGGTCTCATGAATCGATGGACTCAAGTTGTCAACAAGGCACAGACTGTTATACCCATGTTGGTGGGTTCAAACCCGATCGAAGCAGTGGATTCTTAAGGGCGAAAAAATCCTTCATACTTCGTCCTTCGGAGGGAAAGTAAAGCCGGCTGTCCCATGTTAGTAGATTTACTTGCACGTAAAAGATCCTCAAGCCTAAATGACGCATCTGAGCTAAATTCAGTTCGCCGGTTTCGTCGCCCAAGAAATACCTCCTTTCTACGCTAGTGGGTGAAAGGAACGTAGCGAAATTCGTGTGGTCAGACGGAAGAGTAGGCCTGATAGTCCGAGTCTCGCCGCGTAAAAAAGCATCAATTCAATTCAAACTGGACTCAAAATGATGGTATCTCCGTAATGGTGTGGGCTGCTTTTACGTGAAATAGAATGGGTCCTCTGGTCCAACTGAACCATTGACTGGAAATGGTTAATGGTTTGTAACATTTGCGGGAAGCACGTTCAAAACCATCTACATGTATTGCAAGCAGTTCCGGTATTAAACATGGCCTGGACTCTCCAGCTGATTTCGGGCGAATGGAATCGAAAACAACAATAAACGAAACAAGAGTTTCGTCCGACAGCCGATGTTTCTCTTAACTTCAAAATCTGTTATGGAAGCGCTAAGAAGCTATCGTTGTATTGCGGGTTGCCTTTGGGATGCCCTCTCCCTCATTGTAAAATTTCAACTTCTCAAACTAAATTATATTGCAGTAACGTTATTTACTACATTTGCTATTTGCAGATCATCTTAACCTATATATAAAGGCTGAGAATATTGTCAGCGTAACACATCGAAAACATTTCCCGTCGCTGAGGGGACAGCTGTACTGGCAGAGGATGTGTCGTGGTAGCTGTGCTGGTGCAAAGGGCGTACACCGCCAATGGTAGCTGTAATGACAACGAATGAATACTTGTTCTCTGGCCAATGCCCCTCCACGCGCGAGTAGGTATCCGTTTTCGGATTAAGCCAGGAAATGAATCATCATTTTAACCTGCTGATGCGTTCCGCTCGCTGCTTTGCAAAGTCGTCTAGTTGTGTGGTCAGCAAAAGTATTCGAATGCGACGACGAGAATGCAAATGAACTACTGTTAGCTGCCTCGCAATTGTAGGAGTGGAAACATGTTCTTAGTTGCGTTGCTTCATGAAGGGATTAGGTCATGCTTGATCATGGCGCGATCGGCCCTCCTCGTGTCCATTCTGGGACTTCTCGGGGGGGGGGACTACTTTTGGCTCGCATACTTCCCACTGTCTTCCGCATTCAAATTATCCATCTTCTTTCGAACTAACCTAGAGGGGGTGTTATGGGCATAAATAATAATAGAAAATAAAATAACTCTACGATTGTAACGATGTGTTATTGTTATGAATACATGTTATTATCAACTGATTGCATCCAATATTTGGTTTGGTTATGTTGCGATTGTCTATTAACACGACTAAACACATTGTAATGTGACTGAAAACGTAAAACATTTTCCTTCGTCTTTCATTATTTAATATTACTTAATGTACTTAATTCTGTATAATTAAAAACTTAGTTTACTGGTGAATTTTTGCAGTCATATTTGTTTTATTATTTTGATTACTTATTTTTAATCTATTCATTAAATCGGAAACGACTACAAATACACATTATTATAGAAATATTATGTATAAAATTTCTTACTTTCTTATGAAATGACGCCCTCCACCGTTGGGTTCTATGTCCATCCACGAGTAGCGTGTGGTAGACAAAACAAACTCGCGGCAGATTTCCTTAGAAATCCTGCCTTTCAAAGCTTCATTGCTATTTGTCATCATGCACTTCATCATTATCGCTTCATTGGTCTCAATTATCTCCGAAGTTGGTTTCCTCGTAAACTCCAATTAATTAATATTGCTAACATATTTCCTATAGTGACACTAGTGACAGTGCAACTATTTTGTATGGTAGTGGGTTGAATTGAACACTGTGATACATTTTGTTCCAAAAATGAAACCACAATTGTTGTACTACGCTCCTCTGTATTTGGTGTTTAAATTATGATTTCTGACAAGGTCTTGCGTACAGAGCTACTTAACGTGAAATAAACAACCATTACTATTTAAAAAGACATGTTCATATTTCCTGATTTCACTGCACAAAAAACTTAATTACACATTAAGTATTCTCTGCAATTGAGGTACGAATGGCAATATTTCTATATATTATTTGTCTGCCTTTCACTCTGTGAAAAAAACAAAGTTTCCTAGCGGCGGTTCTTCGGAAACATTTCAAGTGAATCGGTGACTAAAGGAAAACTGAGTTGTTGAAATAAGCGAACCTTTGTCATTTCTAACTCTTGCACACGTATTCATTTAATACAAGGGGTAACCGGGAAATCAAATTTCCATATTTAATGATTCATTTTAATACACCGCAATTGAATTTTTAATATTAAATTAAAAGCTTTTTTCAATTCAAAATTTATTTTAGTGACACATTTAGTCATTCATTTTAGTGGCAATAATAAATAAAGTCTAGAATTCTAATTTTGAAAAAGCATTGTACATTTTTTTTAAGATATATGATTAAATTTTGCTCAAAGGTAAGTCAGTTTAGATATCTTTTTCTCATAAGCGGCTCCAAGTTTTGTCCCTATTTTTTTCTTCGGATAGAACAGACGAGGACGTGGGTTCATTTTTGTTGAATTTGATATATATTGAAAAATTGCACTTGTTAGAAATAATGCGAGAATGTTTGTGCTGTTTTAGCATCGCTAGTTTTCTTGATATGTTTTATTTTTGCCCGCAAAGCAAATTCTTTTCCTATATTGTATTCACGACCATTGTTCTTAATTCTTATAAAGTACTGAATCCCATATTTTCACTTTCAGGATGAGTCCCGAAGCAGCACTACAAAGGTTGGAGAGAAAAAGCGCTGGATTCACGACCCCAACAGTAAGTTTATTTTGCATGTTTTAATGTGGCATATATTTCAGTTCTGTATTCTCTATATTCATTGCTATAAAACTGTTTCAAAGCAGTTTTCCATTTCAAATAAACAATTGTCCACTCTGATTATGAACGACATGCCATTGTCCGATGTTAAGGCAACAAACTTTTGTGTCTCTCCATTCAGTCAAACCTCAAATGGAACATATTCCAATGAATACAAAATTAAGTGCATTATGTTACGCATTCTGAATTGTTTCAAATACAGTGAGCCTTCATGTTTCTCGTTATGAATAATTCGCGAATGTTCATTCCCGCTTGAGATACGGCATAATAATCTGGGGAAACACAAACTGTAGCTTCCAGACTTTTAAATTATAGAAAATAATTATACGAATAAGTAAATCCCAACCACGTGATTCTTGAAAGACTATCTTTATTACTTACAATTGCTGTGTCTTACTCAGGGGTGGGAACATATTTACATCGAATAAATATATCTATAACTGTCACACTCGACTTGGAAATCTTATGCATTAGGAGCCAGTATCAATAGCTCACTACAAAAAATTCACTTGCAATACATATTCATTACTATTTTAGAACTCACTGCCAGATTACATTGAATTCAATACACAAGTTTGTGACAATAAAATATAATCTGCTCCATAATTGTTTTTATACTGAGCATCAAAAAGGAAAATAATATTTGTTTTAACAATGATATCTAATATATTAGTTATTACATAATTCTAAAAGACTAAAAAGCATGTAACTGGTATTGTACCTCAGCTTCTGGATCAAAGACTCCCACTTCGATCAGGTTTTTTGTCCAGTTTACCTCATCCTTGAGTAAATGCTGAGATGGCCCCTTGTTTGGCCTCTGGACTAAAATGTTGCTTCATTATCTGTAAATTGTTTCTTAAGCTCTTTCGAGAATGTAGATATTGGAATAATCGTTTTCCATTTTATCGCGGCAGGCAGTCGATTCCTTAATAATAATATTTATTGAGTCACATATACAATTACAATCGTGTATGACGAGCCAAACGCCCGTTGCTACATGTATTCGACCTAATATATAATGAGTAAGTGTAGACATCCCGGATCTCAAGAAACCAAGCATATATTGCACATCTCCCTATTGTACGTCACACAGTTTTAAAATGTTTTTGGCGTTAAATAAATAAATACTCCAATCCCGTGCGAGAACTCTACTTTAAACCCCACTCTCTTCCTATTAAAACAGAACGTTCTTACCGAAATATTTATTTGTTTAAAAAATGTTTAACTTCCAATACACTTCAGAATATCAAATAAGGATAAAGAGCCGTGCAATTGATATTTGAAGAACGTCAAAAAAGGTTTACTCGTTACTATAGACAAATGGTCTTGAAACAATTCACATTTCCTTAAAAACAACATATGAAGTAATTATACAATCTTCCTTGACAGCTTTTCGCTTTCCTTGCTAGTCACAAATACATTAGAAGAGCTGTTTCCTGTTGAGAAAGCTACGTTAAGTTGTCCATGCCAAAATGCGGGATCGGGCTAGTACGTGTACAACCCTACTCTTTGAAATATTTTTGTAAATATTATTACGAACAGAGAGGTACATATGTGACATTAAATCACATAGAATCCATATGTAGTATTTGACTAACTTCGAGTGTGTGTATGTGCAAGTGTGCGGAACCGTCACTCATTGATAGACCACTGAAAACATGCTTCCCATGCTCCAGTCGAGACATATGAGGTGTCATTCGACGCGCCTCGGTCTCCTGATGGGGAACTGATAATTTGTTTTTGGATCCGGCCAGAAGATTCTAAGAAATTGCCAAAAACGTGTTGTGGCGCTGCGATCTTAGTGCGTTGATAGGGAATTAAACCGGCGCCACATTAATAGATCTACCTACCTGGCATTGATTAAACCCCATTACCCCGTGGTTATTTTCAGTCCACGACACCATAATTTTCTTCCATGAGGGTGGCAACAATGATTATTGACAAGCAATATTAAATTAATATCGCCAGTCAGAATTTATTGTGAATTCATAAGAGTGAAGTATTTGCATGCTTATTTTTGTAATAAATTTGCACCTTACTTTGAAACGTTACAATTCAAGAACATCAAGTGAATACGAAGAAAACAAGAACTGTTAGTAAAACTAGAGAAGCGCGTAAAGACAGATTTTCAATTTAATGTGACTTACAACTTATTTTCCATATTCAAGTAAACATACACAATAGTAAACTTACAATGCTTATGTATATTTACCTTCAAAACACAAATCAGACTGAGTTTGTGGAGTTTTAAGGTCTTAACTGTGAGTTGTTTTTTAAATCATTTTTCGAAATAAGTAATTTAAACAAGTAAACTTGAATAGTTTTGGTGTGACCCTTTACCAAGACAACTTATAACTGCAACCACAAAGTTGTTTAGTTTAGTTTAGTTTAGTTTAGTCTTCTGAGTGTTGTTTTCATAACAACTACTCATGTTTAGGAGTTACTTCAGTACGTAATAATACGTTTTTGATGAAATTTGGAACATGACATTAAGCTTTCGTTATGAAACAGATTTTAAACGATCTTGAAACGTCCGTATATTCATCTATGTAAGATTATGTATGTCTCCTGATTGCGGAGAAAACGAGTACGTTCTATCGAGAAACGACGTAGTTGCGACGTGACATTCACGACACGTTGCGACGTGACATTCACAGCATGTCATTGGGACAAAATCAAGAAGTCTCTTCGGGTAAATAGAACCTTTCGCAAGTTCCTTAAAGCTTCTTTAATAGCTGTAACACTTCACAAAATAAAAACTGTAACATTGATCTTAGACATTTCGACAGAAAATGTATGTTCAGTAGAAACAGAGAGCAAGTGATAGAATGACACGTTGGTTGCATAACCTCAAGGCGGAGCCACATTCGGGATTCATGTACCGAGCGACTGATCGCCAATTTCCGATTAGCCGTGGTGATCGGCGAACGTGTCTTTTCATGATTTGATGTCCCGCAAAAGACCGACTCGCTACTGGTTGAGTGAGCACTGAATGGTTCGCGCTTGGCACACAACAAGCAACCATTGTCATTACTCGGGATAATGTGAGCAGTCTGTCGGTACTCGCCGAACGTCACAGGTGTGACACGTCCTTCACTGGCAAATGGCCCCACCTCATGGCTCGTAAACGACGACGTAAGTATTACGATGTACACACGTAGGCTACTCGCGCTCTCGATGTCTGTCAAATTAAGGAAGAAAGAATTAAATTGAAATTTTCCCCTTCGTATTTTTGTCCTTTTTCTTGTTCAGGCTGATTCTTAATGTTAAGTTGCGGACCCGTTGTTCCATTTTATTTTTTACTGGCAAAATACCTGACGTTGCTCGGCCTTACGTCATATTCAATCCTTGTGAAAAAGGGGAAATGTCAATATTATATAACCCAAGGTGTTTAAGATTATTTTAATGAAATTCAAGTTTTAATAATATACTACTAAAAAATACTACTAAAATACTAAAATTTTCTTTCATTTTATTTTACAGTACTATTCGATTAATTTTTTTCATTGTAAGCACGGCTACTGGACTATTAGGTAACTTTTCCTACACCACGTCTGTCCTCTGATGGAATTTATCAGGAACTATCTATTAGGTTTCAGTTCTGGGCAGTAAACGTATATAGTAGCGCAGCTGAGTCCGTTTTGGGCTAGTTAGGGATGCACGCATACAGCTTCTATCCTGATGGAGACAAAGTAAAACTACGGATTGCTGAAATCAGCGTGAACTTGAATTAACTTCCATACCCACGAGATCAACGCCGTTTTGCTTTCCAGAGGGTGTTGCCGAAGTATTGAATTGCTTGTGAAGTTGCATTTTTAAGAACCTTAAGATCCTTTCCTGATCTGGAGTCCAGAAATCAAAATGAAATATCCGCCTCAAATTTAGTGAAAACAAGTGCTTCACCTCTAGTAGAAATACATGTGGGAAAAATTCGGTTTTTATTGTTGTAAATATGGAATGTTATTTTGTAATTTCTCCACTTGAATTTCATACTTTCTACATAATGTATAACACCATATCGCACCTACTTTTTCAACAAAATTAGCCAACACATCCTCGTACTCCTTCAATTATTGAAAAGCTCGCCGAAAATTATTGTAACTTCCTTTGGATTGACTTGGCAATAAACCCTACACAGCTTCAGCGTATTCAGTTCTAGTAGAATGAAATTTCTTCCATCCCATCAATTTCGCCAGTTACTGTGCTCAAATGCAGTAGGATATGTAATTCTTAAAAACTGACACATTAATTTAATTTCTCTATTCATACTGCTAGAGATAATATTAAAATAGCAATTGGATGTGATAAAACTAATATTACGCATGGCAGATCATTATGTACTCGTTAGTGGATATACACTTCCTCTACTGGACTGGTGAATACTTAATTAAATAACACGAAATATTATCTTTAACCTCTTGTGTATTATATGAAATGATTGTATTTATACAGTTCATATATATATATATATATATATATATATATATATATATATATATATATATATATAGTGTGTGTGTGTGTGTGTATTTGGGCACGTGCACGTGTGTAAGCAAGCGATATCCCGCTCCTGTATTCTAGTGGAGGAAGCCAAAACGTAGGGACACAGTATCCGAGATCGACCCAGTATAATTCTCTTCACATTACGTTGGCAGGTAATTGAAGGTTTCTTTTTGGATTAAATTGTAAAAAACCGAATCTGTCTGACAATGCTATTTTATTGCGACTGTCGTTCAGTCTTCTCGACATCAATGAACGACAATAACTGACCCTGTGGCGCGGGATACGGGACTATTGGTCAGATCCCATAATTAAAATTTTTGTTACTTCACAATTTCTGAACTGAAATTACCTCCCTCCCCCAAAATCAATTGTTAATTCCCCCTCCTATGCGACAATAATTGTTTAAATAATATTTTAATAATAGTTTGTAGAGTAATATAAAATCATAACGTCAATTACAATTCTTTTTATTTTCCAGGTGATTTGTGTCATCCTCTCGACTGCAAGAAAAAAGAACTGTGTCTTCTAGAGGATGCTTTCACGGCGGTGTGCGTGAGCAAGAAGGAGCTCCACAAAAATGGGTGAGGAATTGTTATGGAAGTTCGGGCACACCGGTACACTGAAAACATAGGTTCGAAAATCCTATCTTACTCATGGAAAGGAACAGCCTCTTTTCGCAGCTTCTTTGCATTTCACGGAGTACGAGAAGTAACGAATTTTTTTTCCCACATTTCTCTTTGGTTTTAAACTCAGAGGGACAACCCATTCAGTTGAGAGAAGATGGTACTCAATATTGTCAATATAATAATATTTGGTAATGTTCCATATCGATTCCGTAGGCTTCCGTAAATTTATTTTCTGAATATACGTCACATGCAGTTTATACTAGTTTTGAAGATCAATTAAATAACTTATTTTCCATACATGAAGGTGACAGGAACCCCTTACTTGGCGGTCAGTAACCGACAAGATGTTCATCACGTTTATTAATTCGCAAGTTTTGTAGTATTTTTTTTTTACATTTAATTCAATTAGTATGTAAACGAGGTTGGAGAATAATAACTCACAGAGACCTTCCCCCTAAATCCATCACTGGTTTTATAATATGTAAATTAAACATTCATATTTTAAATATTGCCTTCTAATGAAAATTCACTGAAAAAAAAGGCCACTTTAAAAACATTGCTGTTGAATTTGATGTGAACCTTAACAAATGAAACTCGCTAGTAAAACTTATTCTGATATATTCATTTCCATTTCAATTCAGTAATGTTGCAATGATCAGATTTTACAAGACAAATGTATAAGTTAAACCGTTGGGTAAAATCCTGTAGTCTACAAAGGACCAGATTGAGTTTCCTGGAGTCTCAGTATTATCGATTCACTCTAGTTATTTCCTTTTTGGATAAGCTGTACTTTTGTGTTAAGTACAGTCACGATCAAGAAAAATCTTAAGTAATGCTTCAAGTAGCTTTGATCGGAATATAGTACGTACTATGTGTGTAAATGCCTGTGGACGCACAAAGATATGTCTTCGGAATGGTTAGAAAGGATGGTATGATAATATTTGTGTATAATTCAGTATTTTTTTTTTAAATTTGACCCTTCGTACTAAATTACGACTTGCCTATGAAATAAAGAACGCTAATTGAAGCATTTTTTTAAATTTGCAATATTCTCATAGAAAGTTCATTTCTCGCAATTATACTCCACGGTGTAAGTTTTCTAACATTCTCAACCGTTTCCCTCCTCTATTACATAACATATGATGTTTAAAATACACAATCGCGCTCAGAGAAGGAAAATGACACGTACGACAGCGATTTACCTATTTCATAAGCCATAGATCGTTGGAAAGAAGGCCGTTTCCGCCGGGCGGGTGGGCGTGGATTCGTGCCAGCTACGCGAGATTTCTGAGAATCCTCTTCACGCACTACGTGCGCTCTGGAAGCGAGTATTCGGAGAACGTGTGGTCGATATTTCCTTAAACCGAGTTCTATAAACCGGTTGAATCCTTTGGATATTGGATAGATCGAATTTCGTTTTAGCATAAATGTCGAAATGGTTAGGGCTAAAGGCTTATTTTAAAGTTCCGCCAGTAAAGCCTTGGTCTGCGTTATAAAGAACTTCGTAACGCAAGAAAGTAAAAAAAATCTGAATTATTTCATTATATCTTTTCTGTGATAACTGTAGAAAGTGCATTCGCTAATGCTATTTGAAGTTACATCCATTTTAATATCAAATGCTGTGTCTCCCTTATGTTTGCTGACCAACCTAACATTGCGGAAACCTTTCTTACCTCTGTTTATACTAGATTTTTATTTAGTTTCCTTTTTTTCTTGGACCCAAACCTTTTGTGCTCTCGATAATGCTTCATGAAATTTTAGGGATATGTGTAACTCCTAATAGTACATTGCGAAATTATGTTAATAATTCGTAGATAAAATGGCGTACTCTCTTTAAAGTTAAAAAAGCCACGTTTCTAACCGAAATCGACAACACGTACCGCTCCTAATAAGCACAGTTAAGCAATGTGTATATGTACTCGTAGTTTGGCATTTACTGTCAGATTAATTCGACTTTTGTTAGCTAGCGTTGTTCCCAGGCCTGAATCCTGTTTTGTATTTATTATACACGCCTGGGAATAAGGGAAACGTGTGGCGAGCGTGACGTAGTCCCATCACCGTGCCTATCTTATTTGCCCTGCCTGAGCTTTCTTTCGTCATACGACTACAGAACCTGAGACAATTTGTATTACAGCTTGATTTTACCCGGGCCGGGAATCAAATCTGGGAACGCCTCACGGAAAGCTAGCACGCTGTCCATGAGCTAATCGAGCGACACAATTGAACAATTAAGTCATTAATTAAATTCTTAATTTTTGAATGTTGTAAGTATAATTGCAGGAATATTACTCCCACCTCCAAACACGTATACTTCGAATTTTCATGTCTTCTAATGATTTATTATATTATTTATGAAACAAACTAGGTATCGTTCCCAAAATATTTTTGGGACGAAATATAACTTTTGTACTTGAATACTTTGCGGTATATGATAATCTTCTTATAAATTATTTGAAAAACTTTGTCTCCAAATGTTCAGCTACAGGTAATCGCCAGAATAGGTTCGTAATACAGAATAGTAAGTAAATCTTCAACTATATAGAGTTTTTAGATAATATACTGTAAAATAAAAGTTTCCTTTTTACACTATTTAAAATACACGTATATGCAATTAGTAAATAGATTACTGGATTATATTTTGACTGAGTCTACGTTAAATAATCTGCACTTGTTGGTTTAAATTTATAGATTAAAATTACGAACGAGGATTCAGCAAAAGATGCGTGAGAGAACTTGGATATTGTTCTTTGTATCTGAAATAGTAGTATATTTGGAGCTGAATACTTTTCATTAAACAAAGCCGTTTACCTATACAGTTCATAGTAAACTCAGCTGCGCGAGAATTGCATATTTCAATTCTCGCGTTATGTGAGCTTGAAATGGCGCTTTGCAGAGAAGAATAAAAATGATAAGTTGTCTTATTAAATATTATCTGTCTTTGATGAAACGATCCCTCTAATTTCTAAATTGCATTTATAGTGGAATAAAACTTACAGTTATAAATTAAAGATTGTTTTCTCTAGATTCATTGTTTTATTCTGAAGGTATAGAAAAGATCCCGGCTTGGCTACTTACTCTCCCAAAAATGTGGTAGAAATGTTTTACTTGCGTTCGTTTTTAACACACGAATACTTCATTATTTCATTCCAAACCGTTGTGTGGTGTTTTAACATATTTAATTTTGTGAGTTGAACAACACAAGCATCATACGAAAAAGTGGTCAATAATGAAACCAGAAATTTGGGCAAGTTTTAACGTTTATTATCCATAAATATTTAATTTTATCAATTTCATGTACAGGAAAGCTATAAGAAAGAATCTGCAAGTAAACATTCACTCAAAACATTTGTAAATTCTGTCGGTTACACCGTGACGGAGTAGGTGAAACCATCGCGTGAAAAGCCGGCTGCCTCCTCGCTGTCGTCGGACGGAAACTGCGAACAAAAGGAGTTGTGGAGGCTTCGTACTTATCTAGCTGCTGGGGTACTTCCGACTCGGTCTTCCTGTCGTAGATTTACCGTATCAGACACCACACTCTCTTGGTGTAATTACCTCTGTGTCCTCGTTAAGGGTTCTCAAACACGTCCTTCAACAACACGTACTTACAACCAAGTAAAGAGCTTTTGGTCTTCTCCCTAAATAACTAGGAAAAGGCATGTAGAACCGAAATACCATGTTTTATTGACTTCCCAAACCAGACGATCTTTTTTTTTTTTAAGTAAACTCAATTTTATAGACAGAATTCCTACTTGAACCATCGACTCTCCGATAGGTTTTTGTTTTCAAATCTCTCGTGCTAATATCTATAGATTGCGGTGTTCCTGTTCGTATTTACAGGTTCTTTATAAAAAAAATAGGAATGTCGTTCTTAAAGCTCGTGTTCAATGTTGCCATCATTCGCAACCACCCATATGTCACCTACATATATTATTGTAATATTGGCTAGCTCAAAGAGGTATGGTTTACAACAGCCCGTGACAATGATTCCTTGAGAACAAAAGAGTACCTTTCCGCGAACGGAGCAAAGGCTTGAGCGACGACGTTCGAAACACATCAGAAGACACATTTTAAATAGCTTACAAATGAGAATAACTGTAGTACGGTGGCTTAGGGTGTAAAACAAATGAGATTCGCCTCATTGATACAAGTACGAATATAGGAGTACGTGTATTATTGGAGAAACGTTTAAATGTGTACTGGATAAAACGTACTGTCCAGTCACATAATTGTGCCCACTGCCTATGTTCTACGCAAACGTGCAATAACCCTTCACCGACCGCAGGTGGCAGCACTAACTCTGGGGGGTATACGAGTACGTAGCGTGCGGTGCGCGGTCGTATAAAGCGTGCGGGGTGGAAGCCGAAAACAGTGCAGTAGGTGTTGTAATGCCGAAATGGAGCGATTTATCGGACGTCCAAATCATGATCATTGGTTTTCGGACCACGGGTGGAAGTATTTCCGAAACGGCTAAATTTGTAAAGTGTTCGCGTGCCGTCGTGGTTAAAGTACATAGAGCATGGCGATATCCAAAACTGGCGCGGAAGCAACTGTGGCGCACCACGAGCCACAGATGACTGTGGAGAACGACGGTTGCGGATATATGTACGAGCGGATAGACATGCAACTGTAGAGCAACTGACCGTTCAGATGAACCAAGGGGCTACCAACAGGATCTCCTCGTTCACCAAACTTTACGCATGGGCCTCTGCAGCAAGCGTCAGGTTCATGTACGCGTACTGACTGCTGTTCATCGGCGACGAAGCTTGGAATTTGCACGTCAATATTCAGGATTTTGATGGGTGGTCGTCACTTTAATGTGACTGGACACAATGATGCAAATTTATCATAGGTAATCTGACAAGTGTATTGGAAATGCATAAATATTGCGGGCGATGAATTCCCGAGTGATATGTAATAATACTATTCCACGAGTGAAATTATCTTCAAAAGGATTCGGGATGTGCCAAATATTAATAATGTGTGTTCCTACTCCAAGTGCTATTGAGGCAGAATTTTCCATGAAGTATATATCGCATCTTGCGATTGATTGGCGAGCTGGGAGGATGTGCTAAAATAGTGGTAACTTTGTGGGTATACACAGGGGTCATTGATGCATATCAGATGTAGCGATTGGTGTTAATTTCACCAGTCACAATAATATTTAGGGAAGGAAAAGGAATTGATTGTATGAATAAAGTGAAGGTAATTTTATCTACATCCCTGCCAGCCGTATGCCCGCCCTGACTGCCTTTCTCTGGTCCGCATCGTTGTATCCTGTCCTACTCGCGAATGTATTTTTGGCAAATCGCATGGAAATAAAGATGATGGCGATTAGAAAAGCGCGTAACTTTTATTAAATTTTTTACCAAATTCATTTACCTAAGTTTCTTTTACTAAACTTTTTTCTGAAGTTACGTGTTTCAGATATATTTTGTAGATTTGTAAAAAGATCGTGAAATGTCTATATACTCTAAATCTGTAAATTGCGACCTGAGAAGTGAGACTATAAAAAACATTATAATTCAGGGAATAAGTGAAGGGGAGTTTCGTTTTCATTTACATAACTAAAAATACGCAGTTAAGCGATACGATACGAGTCAAGTTAACCCCGTATTTGCAATTTGACGAAGAATGCGCAGACTGAAGGATGTTGTATGTTCATTGCGGAGGCCGATAGCTGGAGAGTCGCCGTTAACGCGATCGAAGAGAATAAAATTTGGATGGTCGGTTGGTCAGTCAGTCAGTCAGTCAGTTGGTGTAGTATACTGTCGGTCTAAAGACGATGTCGTTGTACAAAGGGAAAACGGACAATGATGCAAATTGGACTGCTGCAGGAGAGAGACTCCAGAAGGCCGCGTAAAGAGGTCGTGCCTTGACTTCGAAATAAGAGGGGGAAATGTCACTAAAGAACAATGTTCATGGCCTTTTTTTCATTCATTTTCTATGGATTCTAACGGAGCTTGCTCAAGTTATGAGACAGAAGGAAAAGTAAGGAAACCTGTTCATAACAACACGCCGACACGCCTTATCTGAACGTGTCTTGTGTGGCCGCGAGCTGCCCAT
Source organism: Gryllus bimaculatus (assembly GCA_017312745.1). Taxonomy (NCBI): domain Eukaryota; kingdom Metazoa; phylum Arthropoda; class Insecta; order Orthoptera; family Gryllidae; genus Gryllus; species Gryllus bimaculatus. The sequence continues at coordinate 1,499,975 of BOPP01000193.1, read as the reverse complement.
CTGATTGCCTTAACAAGCGCTTGTTGGCAACTTTCCTGGGTTTGAAGAATTCCGTAAAGATACAGAACGTTTATTTTCCTCTTGCATTGTAGCATCGAGACATGTTTATCTCCTCCCGTTTTATCCTCCTATATATCTCCCTCAATTGAACGACAATCACGTGTTATTTATTGAGAGAGTTGTATCCTTTAATCTTGGTTCATTTTTCACCTCTGCGTTTATGCGCGCTTTCCGATACCCGATAGACCTTAAGAAAGCATAGACATCATGTATAGTTTAGAATGTTCCGGCAGCCTTTGCCATTAATGTCATCTTTAGAAGTTTATAATAATGATAATTTGTGTCCAGACGAATGAAATTGTAGTCGATGTTGTGTAAAGTGTCTCACAATGATTGTAATTGAATAGGAATCATAAAAATCTTCTCAGGTTTTGAAGTTGTACAGCTTCGGAAAAAAAACTGTTTTGTATGTGATACCTGCCCTGTATTTTTTTTTTATTTTTATTTTTTTTTTAGTTTATTTACTTTTTTAACCCGATTCCGTAAGAAGGAAGGTTATGTTTTTTGATAATTCAAATGATGAATTTCTTTCTTTCCCATAATATTTGAATCAATCAATGGATCTCTGATGTAGAAATGGAACCTTATGTTTTCTGCGTGAGTGCGTTTTCATATTTTTTAGCCTTAATGCTATCTAAATCGCACTTTTCCACGCCCATGTACGGCACTTTTAAGGAGAAAGATGTGTGGCGTATCACCTGATACGTCATCCCAGTCCGGTCTGGGGAAGGTGGGTGAGAAGGAGAGATTTTGCGCAGGACAATTAGGAACTGCCCCGGCATTTGCCTGGAAGTGCCCGAGGAAATCATATATTAGAGCACTCGACCTAATCGGTCAAGTAAATTTCCGGCAGCCGTTCGGTATTCAAGCCGCGATCTCCCCGTCATTGACACTCTCAATCGACAGGCGTTGTTTTGATGGTCGTAATTACAGATGTTGTCATATAAGGGCTGCATTAAATTACTTAAATATCAACATTGCAAATACTAATTATAGAAAAAATTTGGAGCTGTTTCTGAAAGTTTCTTAATAATGGCCATGCGAAAACTTCTATCTGCAACTAAAAAAATGTACACGACAGTAATCAAAGAAATAAGTGTACAATTGAAGAGAAAAACAACATAAATATTGTATTTGTTTAAGGGAGTCCAAAAAGTTTGAAAGTATCCCAATTTTCTATCATTCAAAGTTTACAGTGAAAATCAGACTAATGCTGTCTTGTATTTCACTTTCTTCTAGCAAGATGTTTAAAGAAAAAAATTGTCTCTATCTTTGAAAAGTATTAGAAATTATCCTAAGGGGTTCATGTGAAGTACTCCCTAAAACAAAAAAAACATTGATTCAAATTAGTAATCAGGCCAGACCAAATTGGATAATATTGACTTTAGAAACAATCAAATCAATATTTTAGGCACCAGTATTGTTCACAAATAGATGGATGGACTGCCAAACAGAGAGAGACAAGGACCTATAAAACATGGATTCTGACTGAACAGCATTTTAGAGGGAGTAATTTACTATATGTTTGATTTAAATATATCCACTGTGTGTATCCACAAATATATCCACTGTATATATTTGAGTGTCAGCGTCCCACACACCATGGATTTTTCTGTCAGAAAATCACAGTTTTTTGACACATTGCATAACTATCTTTATACTTCTTATATTATTCCATATATAAGTAAACATGCAAGAAAATAAAAAAAATAATAGATACTGCCATTAGCCCTATCCTCTAATTATTCCAGAATGCTTCTTGTATTTTGTTCAAAATTGTAGTAGTAAGTGTTTGGTCATCGTAATAATGTGCCTACTCTGCTCTGGATTTGTCTCCACTTCATTTTATAAAGGATAAAAGAATGTGCATGAAATGTCTCGTACTTTTCCGTGGGTTAAATTTCCATGTTTTTTTTGTTTTCCATTCTGTTATTTCCCATTCAACTTATTACCTTACTTTAAATTCTTTTCTTTCATTCATTCATTCATTCATTCATTCATTCATTCATTCATTCATTCATTCATTCATTCATTCATCCATTCATTCATCCATTCATTCATTCATTCATTCATTCATTGTTTTCATTCCAGGTAGTTTATTTTTTGTCATGGGATATTCCAAGCTCTAATATATAATCTTTGTTGTAGGGATATAATTATTCCAAAAGCGAAATACCTAGCAGAAGAGGAGGCAAAACGCAAAGCAGCTGCATCCACAACTGGCAATGCTGAAGAAAATGATGGTGATGATGTTTTCTACGATAGTGAAGATGATCAGGATGATGACGATGATCTCACAGATGCTGTTCGGTATGTTGTATTAATTATGCATTATTGTTCACTAAACGACACTGGATATCTTTTACTATAATAGACCATACAAATAAGGATTAAAGTAATTTTTTCTAGAACATATTAGTATTAGGTAATTACTGTGGGTTTTACTTGCAAATTGCAAACTTATAAACAATGTGTTTCATAAATTGAATATTATTAAATATTAGGCTTTGAAACTAGAGGGAGATTATTAGATAAGATAATAAGACCAAAAGAAATAATTTGTTGTTGTGATCTTTATTATTATTATTATTATTATTATTATTATTATTATTATTATTATTATTATTATTATTATTACTTTAGAATTTTTTTTTAGTATTTAATTTTAGTTTTGGACATTTCTGGATGCATCTCTTAAAAAAATAAATTATTCCAGCATTCTCTACTTCAGTTTTTTTTAATTATTTCATTTATTTCACAACATGATCACTGTTAGAAGTTTAACAAATACATGGGAATACTTTCCTGTTTCACACTTGTCAATTACGTTTAAACCTCACAGCTTTTATGCATGATGTAATTATTAAAAATTGTTAAACCTCCAACTGCCACCAGGGGGTTAAATGTATAGTATATCCATCAAGGGCTTATGTCTCCTTAAGGCTCCATGAAGAGGTGTCTGTCTTACTTGCTCTCAAGGGGTTAGAGCAACATTCAGGTTTGATTCTCCTGAGATAGTCATTTCTTTGATCAGTTATAAAATATCAATTATAAAATTATTTTAACTTGTTAAAATACCATATACCACTTGCACTTAAGGGGTTAGAGCAACATATCGAGAGATCCTGGTTTGATTCTCCTGGGGCAGTCAATTCTTTAAACAGTCACAACATAAATTGTAAAATTATTTTAACGTGTTAAAAATATTATTCTGTTTTCTCATTATTAATTTATATATTGCATTTTTTTCAGTCGTTGCAATCCATGCCCAGTTGTAAAACCGACATTCTTATGTGGCACTGACAATCGCACATACAGTTCTCTTTGTCGGCTTGATTACCACAACTGCATCCATCACACATCGGTTAGAGTTGGATGCAAGGGCTTCTGTCCTTGTAAAGGTGAGTCATACATGCACAAATATTTATTATTAATTTTGAATCGAAGGTTTTGAGGGAAGTTAAATGTCTATTTCGATCTCAGATTTAAAAATTATATCTGCCAGATCTTACTAAGAAAACTTGTATTTTTTGACTAAGTTAGTTTGAGATAAAGTCTTTATCATATCTATATGCATGTTAACTTAATTTATTTTTAAAACAGGTTTTTTTATAAGTTTGCTAATTATCAACTTTCCTTCACTTGCAGTAGGTAATGCAAAATATATTCCACATTGTTTATTGTTTGACTTTTTGGTTCAGCACACATGTTTGCAAGAGGCAGTGTTAAAAGAATTTCTTTTAATATTTGTGAGAAAACATGGAATTAGATATTAACAAATGTATAATATGGTAAATAGAAGGTGTGCTAATATTTTAACCTGTTTTTCAAATTGAACTTTAATTACGCATACATAGATGTTTTTGTATTTTAGTCTAAAGTGGGATAAAAACTTATCTGTTTTTCTTTTGGGCCACTTTAATGAATTTAATGAATCAAATCTCAGTTTAATATCTCTTCTTGAGCTCCTATATCTTAATAACTTTTAGATTGCACTTAAATGTGTTTCACTCAAAAAGTTATAATTCTTCTATGTCATTTATTTGTCCTCAAATGATTGTGGACACATTCTCAAAACTAAAATAAACTTTTCAACTTGTCTATTACTACTGTTATCCCTGACATCGTCACTTTTCCTGTTGATGAGTAAATATTTTCAAGAAAAGTTCTAGGAAGAAAATCAATAAACTAATACAATACAAATGTTTATGGCCAAAAATAGCATAAGTAAATGTTCGGGAATTTTTATAAGTGCCCCAAAAGAATATTTCTATTAAGATATCAAGATCATTGACTTCTCAGTATTGTTTCCTTCAATTGTTTGTGTAACAAAGATGTTTATTTATTAGTCATGAACCATTAAAATATATATTTCAAATAAATATCGACATACTAATTACTAGAGATAGGAACTTACCAGAGCTATAAAATATTCATGTGATAAAATGTTTTGTACTTTCTTTTAAAAAAATAGATGCTGATGTCCACTTGCGAAAGAAGCAGCGACAGTCAGAAAGATATAACAATATCATGAATAAATTTAAGGCAACTGCTGATCGTGAACATAAACAGAATAAAAGTGCTCGACCACCACAAGACAAGTATACTTTTACTCCAGAAGATTTTAAATATGAAAATAAGCATTACAAATACATTAAGTATACAAAATACAATAAGGTAAATTAAATCCATTTAATATTCTTATTAATTTAATTTTGACAATTTGACCTCAATGTATTAGTTTTATTCTATGTACCCACTTTCTCTTGCTAATATTAATTTTATTTTCATAATTCATTGCTATAAATTTTAAAATGGTGCAATAATAGTAAACAAATAAAATTTAAAAGAACTACCATCATCTAATAGCATTTAGCTGATGTACATTTCAAATCTTTTTATTTTCATTTTTCTTTTTATTCCCTCTATAAATAATACTGTGTTCACAATGCAAATGATTATGTATGTAAATAAAATTTGATAGATAGGCCTTTAAATAAAGCTTTCCATAGTAGAATGACAAATATTGGCTGACAAGGTGATGTCACTTGCAAGATGTTAATTCACTTTTATGCATAGGATTCACCACGATTTCAGTTGTAAAATTGTCAAATTTTATTGAGGCAATTCTGAAATAAAAGCACATTTCTAGACGAAATAAATACTGTAAATCACAAGATAAAAAATATTTTGAATTGTACAAAATTGTTTTGTTCAAGTAAATATTTTTGTGTCTTGTGAATAAAATTTTTAAAGAATATCAATCACAATTACACATTTCTGCTACCCAACATATAAGGGTAAATAAAACATTTAGAACAGGTCTCCCAAAAATGTAACTGTTCTTACACAGTTCAGTTAATTAAATGAAGTTTAAATTTATCTTCTTTCCATTTCTTATCATACTGTAATTTATCTGACTAAACTGTTTCCGTGTCTCAATTGTCTATCAATTATTGTGTTATTATATGTGCTTCAGGATGGTTTTGCTGCCACCAGTGTTCCATTTTCCGATGATAAAGCGCGGCAACGTGGATATAATGAGGTTTTTGATACCAAGCCTGCACATAATACACCTTGGAGCAAAGAATGCCCACCAACTGCACTGCAAGCTATGGGAAATCGTCTTCTTGATTGGTTCTCAGTGGTGATGGCAGAAGCAAAGAGACGGCGATCTCATGCCAAAGGAAAAGGTGACCGTGCAAAATATTTAAGATTTGGTCAGTTTTTTATTTATTTATTTCCAATTCGATCCTTCTTGTCTTAAAGACAAAAATGTTGAATTTGCAGCTCACTTTCCTGCTACTTGCAAGAGTGAAGTGCGCTGGATGTTCCAGCACTTAGATTTGGATTCAGATGACCAACTGTCATTAGAAGAATTGTATGATTTAGAGCATGATCAAAGTGAGAAATGTATTAAACCTTTCCTTGATGCTTGTGATGCTGACAAGGACATTTTTGTTACTCCTCGTGAATGGTGCCATTGCTTCGATAAGGCAGATAGACCATGTGCAGCTGTTAAGCGTCGCATTGTTCCTGATCTTATGGGTAGGTTAATTTTACATTCCAGAACATAATATGTAAAAATGAAGTTAATGGATGTAAAATAGCTTATAATGTATCTGAATATATTATATTCCCATAGACTGATTACTTCTCAACAGTATTATCTTTTATCCTTGCCTGCCTTTTATCCTCAATTATTTGTCTTATTTTGTCTGACTGGTATATTACATTTCTTTTCACTACGTCACTTTATCAAAAATACTTGATAGCAATGAAAAGTAGGTATGAGGAATAATGAAATTCTCTTTGCTATGTGCTAACGTCATCATTATTAATAAATGCTCACTGTTGTGTGTAATACTTATGGCTATATACTAGATGTGTTGATTAATCTTCCAAGAGTTTTTATATAATACATTTGTTTGTCCTTTTGATCATGTTTCAGTGTTTTTTCTTTGTTGTTGTTAGTTTTGTTGTTGTTGATGCTTTGAAAGTCTTCTTCTTGTTAATCTGTTGATGTGCCCACCGAACAAGGACACCCATGAAAACCATCACCAGAAGGGACACAGTTATCATCAAAGGAGATCAAAATATCATCCATTTGAATGATTATTTTAAATCTGACCAGCAAGTTGACAATTGTCATGTCACCCAAAACACAAAATTCACAGACTCAACTGTCCTTCTGGTACATATGAGCCAATGATCCCCATTTCAATCAATGTTTTTGTTCGGTTTCCTTTGATCCATGAAGCAAATGGTGAAATGCCAATATACTAGATGCACATGTGTTGAATTCTCATTTTGCTAGTTGCACGTTTTCAATTACTTGGGAGCAAAATTTGCATGTTTGCTAACCTCTCTAGATCTTAATTCAACAATGTATAGACAAGAGAGGTGTGGGAATAGTAGAGGTCAAGAATGAGCACAGATTACATTTACTCTCTCATACGTTACATAAAATTTAACCATTGTTGTTTTTTGTTGTTTTTTATGATAAATCAAAAATTACATTTTAGCAAGTTATCGTCTCTGGTTCTTAACTGTTTTTTGAATATAAATAAATAGAAAAATAAATAAATATATAAATAAATAAAAATTCCACCTGAACCAATGTAAAAATTGCACACTTAGTTTAAATGTTTAGTTGTTTTTAAACACAAATGTTCAAAAACTAAAAATTGTTCCATTGTAGATCACAACTTTTAAAGACCCTTCTCTGAATTGTGCATTAGCATTACAAGCACGGTTCTTTTCTGACCACTCTTGCGGTAGAATGGAAACATTCAAAAGAAACTAAATATAAAAAAGTAGAAAGTTCAAAAAGAGCCTTTTTTGTAGAATACTGTGTACAGGGGTGACCAGAAGGGGGGCAGCTGGGGCAACTTGCTCCTGACTCAATTTAATTGAGGTCCTGAATTTCTCCTCACTTAAAGGAAATAAAAAATGTATTCATCTCTAAACCAAATTTAATTCTGTAATTAATTTCTGATGGATTGAGAAATGAATTATTTATGAATCTGGGGAAAAGGGAATGAGTTGTTTGCAATTAAGGTCCCCCATGGATCAACTGCCCAAGGCCCTTGGTTTTCTCTGTGCGTCCTTGACTGTGTAAGAAATGTAATACTGGTCCCACTTGTCTCCCTTCATATTCCCACATGTCCTCCAACTATCCCTTGACATTCCCCCAGTTATTCCCCACCTGCCATCTAAAACTAATGTCCCACTTAACACACCTGTCTTCACAAAACTTGTGTCCCTTCAGAGACATAAAAAAGCTGATGATGGATTGTTTCCAAGTCTTATGTGATTCTAATATGTTGCAATAATCTGTTTTGTATGATAAAATATGCAAACTTTAATTTTTTTGTCATTAAATCGGTTGAATGCCGTTCTAGGGTATAATTTTGTTCTCAGCAGTAACACACTTACCAGGATTTTTGTCGATGGTTTATTATAAATCGCCAAAAAACTTAATCTAATTTGTGTATCATTTCTAGAAAGGATGTGAATTTATGGTCAATGGTATTGAGTATCAATTTGTTTGATATCGTTATTAACTGCTATTTCAACTCACTGTGATTTGTTGTTCCTGTTTCATTATGTTTTTCAGTGTGATCATTTTATTCCCTTCCTCTTTCTTTCTTTCTTTCTTTCTTTCTTTCTTTCTTTCTTTCTTTCTTTCTTTCTTTCTTTTTTCTCTTCTTTCTTTCTTTCTTCTTTCCTCCTTTCTTTCTTCTTTCTTTCTTTTCCTTTTCTTTCTTTCTTTCCTCTTTCTTCTTTCTTCTTCTTTCTTTCCTTCTTCTTTCTTTCCTCTTTCTTCTTTCCTTCTTTCTTTCTTTCTTTCCTTCTTTCTTTCTTTCTTTTTTCTTTCTTTCTTTCTTTCCTTCTTTCTTTCTTTCCTTCTTTCTTTTCTTTCCTTCTTTCTTCTTTCTTTCTTTCTTTCTTTCCTTCCTTCTTTCTTTCTTCCTTCTTTCTTTCTTTCTTCCTTCTTTCTTTCTTTCCTTTCTTCTTTTCTTTTCTTTTCCTTCTTTCTTTCTTTTCTTTCCTTCTTTCTTTCTTTCTTTCCTTCTTTCTTTCTTTCTTTCCTTCGTTTCTTTCTTTCTTTCTTTCCTTTTCTTCTTTCTTTCCTTTTTCTTTTCTTTCTTCCTTCTTTCTTTTCTTTTCTTTCTTTCTCTTCTTCTTCTTTCTTTCTTTCTTTCCTTCTTTTCTTTCTTTCCTTCTTTCTTTCGTTTTTCTTTTCTTCTTTCTTCTTTCTTTCTTTCTTCTTCTTTCTTTCTTTCTTTCCTTCTTTCTTCTTTCTTTCCTTCTTTCTTTTTTCTTTCTTTCCTTCTTTCTTTTCTTTCTTTTCTTCCTTTCTTTCTTTTTTCTTTTCTTTCTTTCCGTTCTTCTTTCTTTCTTTTTCTTCCTTCTTTCCTTTCCTTCTTTCTTTCCTTTCCTTCTTTCTTTCTTCTTTCTTTTCTTTTTTCTTTCTTTTCTTTCTTTCTTTCTTTTCCCCTTTTTTTTTTTTTTTCCTTTTTTTCCCTTTTTCTTTCCTTTTTCCTTTTTTCTTTCTTTCCTTCTTTCTTTCTTTCCTTCTTTCTTTTTTCTCCCTGGAGGACTAAAAAATCTAAATATTTCTTTGATTTGCAACTCTTTCTTTGTATTCTCTAATAACCCATGCTCCATTTTTTTCCCCCCTTAGTCAATTTATTTCTTATTTTCTAATGCAAATCTTTTACAGCTAACACAAATGCATTGTTTTCAAACGTAGCATTCTTAACAGTGATTAAATTAGTAAATTCAATAAAAAAGCAAATGAGTGATCAAAATCTGGCATTTTGACATTTTGGCTTAGCATATGACATTTTTATTAACTTACTAATGTATTTAAGAAAATGCATTGTAGAATATTAAGTCAAATCCATCATTTTGATTTCTTGTGTGAAGACAAATCTGTGAAAATCACTCATTGTGTTACTTATTTGTATTTATTTTGAATGAAGAAATCATTGACTTATTTTAATAATAACCATACTAAACACCTTTTTCATTCATCATGCAATGTTTTCTTGCTTTAAAAGTGTGTGTACATTCAATTGTGTTAAAACTCTTCTATCAATTTTTTGCTATGTAGGTGTATATATTCCCGATTGTGATGATGAAGGATATTATCGTCCTACACAGTGTCACACTTCTGTGGGGATGTGCTGGTGTGTTGACAAACATGGGGTTGAGCGAGCTAACACTCGCACACGTGGGAAGCCAAACTGTGGTATGATTTTTTAATAAAAAGTGTATATGATTATCTTACATAGACTCAATGATACTACCTGTCTGTTAATTGACCCAGAATCTATCCTAGGTAAAACAAGTAAAGCCAATACAAATGAGGCTGATAACACGACAGATGATAATGATGATGATGACGACGACGATGATGATGATACAGAACAGGATGTTGAAGGAAGTGCTGATCAACCATTGGACTTTTAAGCTCACCTTCCTGCTGCCCTCTATTTACTAAGGACCGTCATAGGTAAGATGGTATATTATGTTTTCATTTCTGCAAAATATTAAGGAACTCTCAATTAAATTGCCATTGTTCGTAGTTCAGTAATTTCTCTGACTATATCATCCAAATTTTACATATTATTTCTTATCATCTATTCTCTAGTCTTCAGAAAACCTTGGTATTACCATCATCAAGTTTGAGAAAGGAAAGTTGTCAGAGGTTTGATTTCCTGGAAAGGTCAATATCTAAAAGTTGTATCTCTAAAAATACAAAGCTTAAAATCATCTTAGAGATCTTCAAAATCGTATCAAAAATTTCTTTCATATTGTTCAGGCAGGCTTGAATTGACTACTGAATGTCTAGCTGTCAAAGCCTTAAACATTGCATTAGCATATCTAGATGCTTATAGAGTTAACATAATAAAAATGCTTTACACAGCTTGATAATGATGTATCTTACTATATTATTTGCTTAAAAAGATGCCAAATATTGTTCTTAAATTCTTAACATTCTTTTTCGGTAGGTCAGAGACATGGGGAGACGCCTGTTCCTCGCACCCCCTCCTGTAGGGGCCAAGCACTACCATATTCTTTTGCACCAGCAACTACTACGAGCCTGCTCTCTAGGGTGGCAGCCAACCCAACCAAGGAGTTATCAAATCTGACATTACACGAAATATAATTGGTAACAATAATATTATCAGCAGCAGCTAACGAATTTAAACTGCTTTTGCACCATAAATGGTCACACTTGGGTCCTCCCATGCAAGTATGTTTATAGTTGATGTTACCGGAAGATTAGTGCTCGTGAATTATTTTGGATTTCATTTACAGCATTGTAAATGAGTCCATTCCCCTGCTTCCATTTTCTTCATTTGCACATGTATCATTTTTAATTTTCTTGTGGGTGTTGTTTAATGTCCTAGAGATATCCAGAATCTGCAATATAAATTGACTTCTTGATGAGAGTTGAAACTACAGTTGTGTTTTGTATGTGAATTACTTGTTATGTGCGTGTTTGTTACTAGAAACTGAAAAGTGTGAGACCAGCAAATATTATATAACCTGTAAGTTCAATTCAGTTTGCTACTCGCTTGGATGTTCAGTTGATACTGCATGTACACACATCTAAAATGTTTGGTGGAGTTCAGTGTGAACCAACCAAACACAACTAACTCATTACATGTAAAATATTTGTAGTCAGTTGCATACTTCCATTTTTAATCAGACCGTCTTTTTTAACAGTGAATCATTCCATGACTAACATTCCATTGCTTTCTTTGCTATATATTCTTAGTCTCAATAAATAGTTGTTCGTTATTAAGAAGTTTTTATTTTTATTCTTAATCATTGCTGACATTAATGACTGACTAATCTGTTAGGCTATTTATTGCAAATTTTGCTTTGTTTTAGATAGAGACCGTCCAATAGTTATACTCATATATCTTTATTGTATAATTTTATTGTACCATTGTAAGCCTTTGTATTATGATGTTTGTAAATATTGATTTATTTCTTTAATACTTATGTGAAAATGACATTTTAATAAATGTGTATTCAAGCTGTTTGCTGTGCAAAATTACATGGTCAATGTACATCTGTATTTCGCCTAGTGTCTTCTTGTGTTGTGATTATTGTAAGCAGGAAGTTAAATCTTTCTTTTATGCCTTATTGCAAAGAATTATCTAATTAGTTAGTTGTTTTGTGTGCCATAAGTGAATGAATAATATTTATCTAAAGTGAAGATAAACAATAATGATGCAAGTCTTAGAACGTAATACAGTTCTGTTAATTTTAATGTTACTTAGATGAAAACTGATCCATTGAATGAGTTGATTGCTCAGTGTTCTGCACTGAGTCAGCTAGTGTACTGGCTCTTCATCAGCTTATTAAAACATCGATTAATGATCAAAAAAGAAAATCCTTCACACCTACAGTAATGAAAAGCAAGCAACGGCTGGTTGGCGTTTACACTGATTCTTTCTTTGCTGTTTGTAGTTTGTAAATTGCAAACTCACGTGTACCTTTCATTAATCTTTGTGCCCGTATTTTGTGTTCCTGCCATTGATGTGATGTTCCTTCCTTTGTTCAGGACTGTACGTGCAATGTACTTTCGCCAACTATTAGCTTCTGAGGAAACTGACTAACATTAGGAAATGTGTTTCTTAGAATATATTTTAATGTGACATGAGTATATATGTAGTGATGTAAATGAAGTATATTTTATTTGGGTACATATTTAATTTAGTTTAGGTGACTTAAGAAAAGAATCAAAGTACAGTTAAATGTTAGAAATGCCAACTGAAGCCATGTACATAACCATACAGCTAATCGGTTACATTTTCTCTAGACCACATTTAAAAATGTGTTAATGGTAGATTGTCTTGTAACATGTAGTACTTAAACTAAGGTTTGTTTAATAATGTTACACATGAGATTCACTACTTCTTTATAACTCTCTTGGAAATGTATTACAAAAGATACCAAATTGGGTATGATATGTAATCTATAGATTAATTTTTACAAAAGATCATACTCTTAATTTCTACAAAATGGTGAAAGAATGAAAGTAAGTTTTACAGAATATTCTGGGAATGTATTCTCAACAATTTGGCAATAACAGTGTAATTTTTCAGATGCATATATATACATAGGTGTATGTGTACGCATATTTCATAAATGTATTTTCAAGTTTATGCACATACATATATGTATGTATGCGTATGTGTACATGTATGTATAAGGCTGGCAATTAATTAACTGGTGTACATGTTTTGAAGAACTATAATTAATAAAAATTATATAAAACCAATGTGTTATATCCATTATTATGAGACTTCTTTAGATGTAATGTTCAATTTTCTTGATCATTATAAAGAATTCTAATTTTTTTTATTTTTATGTTGAACTAAAATTCACTCTTCCAATGATTTCATTTACTTCTAAAAATTATGTTGTAATTACTTTTTCGAACTACAAAAGACTGTAATACATCTCAACATCTGTCCATAATGGTGGCACTGAAAGAATTTTATTTAATTACTTATTTTTTATTTTCTAAGTTTATTTTTACTTTCTTGTGTATGAATGTATGTATATATGTTCTTAGGTAATACTGCAAATCCATTTCAATACTGCAAAAACTCAATTTTGAGATTTTAAAGGAAATAAATATTATGGGGTCCCCTTATACAAAAAAAGGGGGTTTTGGATTTAATTTTTTACAAAACGACGTCAACTTCAATTCCACATGCAATGGGAGTATTGCAGCTCACAACTTTTTTTTTTTTTTTTTTTT
>BOPP01000193.1:1465886-1486606 GCA_017312745.1 Gryllus bimaculatus | reverse complement strand
GTGTGTGTGTGTGTGTGTGTGTGTGTGTGTACAGATTGGCATTCTTGCTAATAAAAGAAACTAGTGTTTCTACAGAATGGCACAGACTTTAGACAGCACAGATGTATTAGTTTTCTATATCTTTTGATCTCGGCAGCTACTCGGACTTGCCACATACTCTTGCCAGCTGCCGTCTATCGCCGCCTAAAGTATATTCTTTTTTACATTTTCTTAATTTTTCTGCTTCCTAATTGTAGAGAAGAAATATAATTTTAAGATTATTAAAGAACAGTAAAACCTTGTTCTAAATAGAAAGTTTCTTTGAAAAATTCAGGTTTTTTTTCCTCATTTAAGTGCTACTGTAAATTCAAAATTTGAAACTTTTTCACATAACCTTTTTGAGTTATCGAAAAACTTCATATTAAGTACTTTAACTCACAAATGCGATACTGTTTACGAATTGCTGGAAATGCGTATATCAAAATCTTGTCCCCCATATGTCACGTATAGTTTTTACTGTTTTTTGTGGTGTTATTTTTATACTACATAAATTTAAAAATCTAATTGTGTGAGATCTTTCAAAAATTTTACATCTTTGTACTTTTTTTAAAAAGTACTCCAAAATGAACTTAACATCATTTTAAAGATTGCACTATTTTGCAAAATTAGCACTATCTATTCAAAATGTATAAAGAAAAAATTTGGAGCAGTATTTTAGGAAATGGCATTTGAATGTTTCTAAAAATGCGGAATTTTGAGAAACTTTTTTTGACATTATTTAAAGCGCATGTACTCATAAATACAATTAAGGAGAAACTATATTTAACGTTATAGAAGAAGAGAAATCGTCGAGAAACTGCTATGCAGGAACGAAGCCTCTCTTGGATAAATGACATAAGATACATTTGTTCTGTTTGAGGAGAAGGCGATGGTGTGTTTTTTTCGCATGAAATAACTCATCCTATATTCTGCACCTATGATGGGAGCGCGTCTCGCGCTGAGACCCGCTGACGTTATCAGGCAATCCCCCGTTGCCACACGTGATCGCTCCTGGTGCTCCAGACGCCAGGCGCTCTCCAGCTTATGACGAAAATCTCTTTCACTGTCGGGACTCGAACCTCAGGACTCCCCTGTCAGAGTCTCTACATAGACAATGGTAACGCTGGCCCTGAGCTCGTAAGTCAGGGAGTGGGATATGTTCGAATCGTGAGTACGGCATATAGTATGTTTTCAGTTATATCTCAAGTGTATCGCTTCTATATTTCTCAATATCTCTTGCCATGACCTGTAAAAGCGTGTAAGGAATGTGTGTGGTGTGTCTGCGTAATTAAGCTGGTTTCTTACACCCAGAACAACGGTTCAGGTTCCTAGTTGAGACAAGAGCCACCACGAACATAGGACCTACAGAAACGAGAGGGACTTAAAGATTCTTCAGTTCTTCAAAGCTTTTAGACCTTTTTCAAAAGAAAATTTAACAAACTAGTACGCCGCCATGCTGCAGCACCACTAGACCGGGAGAGGTGGCCCAGGGCATCAACTGATGTCACTGTAGTGCCTCTGACCGGCAGGTCCTAAGTTCCAGTCCCGACGTTGGCAAGATTTTCGACACTAGCTTGTCAGCTAGGTCGAATTCAATCACTGTCTGGGGGAGAATTGTAACAACCGGCTTCTCTGATTGGTAATTGTCTGTGGTTCCTCCGATTAACACCAGATGAATGCCGGAGCAGTACCCTCACAAATGGGCCACGGACCGCGCGCGATCTTTCCTTCCTCTTCCTTCTCCTTTCCTCATCCCTTACTTACACACACTAACACCCACTACACTACCTTACATGCTGGAAGTCAGGTCGGGAGCTTAAGAGTTGTCCCGACTGGAGCGGAGACCTGCTGGAGGGAGATATCTAGTTGGGGTAAACCCCTCTAGCCATCGGTAGGTCGGCGCCGGATCTTGCTAATCAGCGGGGGAATATCATCGTCACCTCTCGAGGTAAAACATGCACTTACAGGACTTATCTTAACAGTTAACGCGCTTGGAATCACTAACAATCAATCAGCACCACTGGTTTTATTGCAAGCTATTCCTCAATATAAGTTCTTAAAATTATTTCAGTGCAAACGTTAAAGAAAAAATCAGTTTTTGAATAATTTTGAATAATATAGTGACAAAAATTCGATTTTTTTCGAACCTGCCCTTTTCCCTTCATATAAAAGTAAAGTCTTTCTTCTTCTCTTTTATCAGCATTATTTCTTTAAAAACCATTGTATGTACACGCTTTTCAAAATATTAGTAATTTTGAATTGTATCTTGTCTGTTTTGAGTGAAAGCTGATGTATTAATAGGGCAGACGGTGCAGTACTCTCTAGGTTCGATATAATTATATTACATAACCATTACCAATAACATGCGAAGTAAAGTATGTGCTCTTGGAGCTCCACTAGTTTTTTTTATGGCAAGAATAGTTTTGTTTCAAAGTTACTGGCAGTTCAAAAATCCACAAGTTCATCTAATTATTTTGTAACACACCTACCACTGATAAGACGGCCTTGCTGCGACCGGAGGTGCCGCACCTACAGAAAATGATCATTTAATGTGTTTGCGATAAGTATTGAGAAAGTGGGTAGTGTTTTTAGTCGCTAAGTAAATTCGCATGTCTGCAAGATAAAAGAAAAAGAGGTTAGTGAGATTCGGAGATAAAAGAAAATGTTATCCGCCGTGCACCCGCGCCACTCTTCTCCAATGGAAGTCGACATCCTCAGGTATACATGCGCTCGGGAGATGTTTAAAGAAAAAAGTATAAATGTGGTCACAAAAATAAATCTTTCCCCTGATTTTGTGTTGCATTCTTCACAAAGAGTACACCATTCATCGATTCACAAATTCAGTGACGCCGAATAGCAGGGCTCTGGTAGAAAGATGAGTGGTCCTCATTAAAAAAAATCTACAAACGTTTGTATTATTATGTTCATCGAAAAATACATTGGTACATTTAGTTGGAAACAAATGAGTCGTCACTGCAATCAAGTTTATTTTTTGATGGAACTTTCAGCAGTTTTTAAAAAGACCGATCACATTTAATTGAAGCCTTTTGTGACGTACCGAAATATTCATGTTGTAAATTTGCTCGACTACAATCTCTCGATAACAGAACAGAGAGAGAGATAATGTTGGTTAACAAATTCTCAGGACATAGAAAAGTATTTCGGAATGATTACATATGGATAACATCGATAATTTAGGACTATGTGAATAGATGGTTATTAAATATTAAATTAAAAGCCTATTACCTTTCTAAAACTTACTACTTTGACGAGTTTATGTGTTGAACAAATGCAAATATTAAACTTTATTTTCTACGTGAAATAATGAATATTTCTTTCAAAGACAATTTCATTCACGTGAAATACTTTTATTAAATAAATGTTTGAACTTACAATGATAACATCTAAATAAATAAAACTGAGTCGGGTCAGGTATTCCATATATAACTCAAAAACAGCTGGACCAATTTTAATTATCTCTGATATGTTGGATTCATCTCCTCCCTGAATAGCAGAATTACTATTAAAATTTCGGGAAAATCACTGCAGAAAGAACAAAACAAAATATTCGTGTCAAATGCAACCCGCAGCACACTGCTGGTATTTTACTCTGTATCGTTAAATAACTTCTATAACGAAGAATTTTAGTGCATTGAAAACTCAAATTCAAAAAGAAGCCTGTAGATTACAGTGTATGAAAGTTGTCGAAACGTGTTAGTGTGAAGAATGTAAATAAATAAAAATGTGAACATTTTATTGTTTTGTAAATAAGCGAACTAAAAAAGGGGTATTTATAAGTTATACAAGTCTTTCCTTTATATAATCTAAATGTTATAGAGTTTTAATCATCAGTCCATAATATTAAAGCATGCATAAAACTTTTTTTTCTCTTCTTCTTTTTTTTCCATTCTTCTAAAGATCACGTAGTACTCTTCTTTATCGCAACATCAAGTCTAACGCCAAATTCAACTTCTTGTAGTTAATTTTTGAAATTAACTCATAAAGTCCCAAATTAACTTTTTTTGTTTTAAATGTTTCAATTCTTTTAGAAATACTCTGTTCTTTTGGACAACTTACATACCTCAGTCATCTACTGTACTCTTTACATATGCTACGAAAATATTTTAGCTGATGTCTTTCTCACGCAATCAAAACGTATTCTGGCGACTTCCTATCCCCAGAAGCAAAGCCTCCTTAATCTGTCCGTAAACATAAGCCGACCAATATCTAATAAGTTCTCACGAGCTTCCCAGACGAAGTACTAACACATCACAGCCTATTTACGAAAATGTGATGGTCTTGTTTCTTCTTTTAAATAAAGACCAACGCAATGCAAATAAATATTACATTCTTTTCCAGTTTACACACGTAAATCATTCTACTACATTAGCCCAACTGTTTATAATAGGATAACTAATTAAAAAAATGTAATATGATATATTACATTTTATACATTGTACAATTCTTATTTGTGCCTTACAGCTGGGCCTGGACAGTGGCAGCGTTGCTGCGCTCTCCACGCTCTTGCCACGTGCGTGCTACATAATCTTTCACGTGGAATCTACCGCGAAAACCAGATTTTCGACCTATACTATTGATATTTTGAGTCCGATACATATACTGTGTGAATAATTTTAATGAGATGAAATTTTGATGTTGATTATCATAAATGCTTGGCAGAAGTGCTCAGCTGGTTCGACGTTTTACCTCTTTCATTTATTACTTAAAAAAATGATGTTACGTTAATTCGTAGCGTTTTATATAACCACGTACTGGTGCTAAAAATGTAATAGCGTTCCTCCTTTAAACAAGTCAGGTATCATCAATCGTAGAGAGTCACTGCCTTTATCCCTACGGACAGGTGCTCGATGCCGTTAGAGTCTCCGGGTTCCCAGACGGTTACCCATCCAGAAACCCGAGTTGCTTATACTCCGGAACTTCGCGGAGCGTAGTTTCTAACGCACATCGCGTACAGTTGCCATTTTAACAGTCCGTTAAGGAACTGCCAGAGATACTTGAAACTTTATGCACTAACGTTGGAAATACGAAACTTTGGAGGTGTAACAACTACAATTGTCTACCATTATTATTGTTGGATGAAGGAAAAAAAATCGGGGCATTACTTTCTCACCGACCCTCGTATTAAATGACATTAACATGACAGATGACCGAGGTGGCTAAGAACGTGTACCGGCTCAGCGCTTCGGTCCGAAGGGTCGCGGGTTCGAGTCCCTTGGGCATGATTGTTTGTCCCTTGTTTCTCTTGTATGTGCTGTCGCGGAGGGCCTCGCGTTCTGCTGGCCCCAGAACAGAGGAGCTCGCAAGTATACAAATAGTGTCTAGTGTATGGTCGAATATACGTTCCATCGGGAAGTAAATGGTAACAGTCTGTCACTTGGAAAAACAACTAGGAAGGAAATAACTTAGAATCTAACTATATGTGCCTATCTACACATCGTTGTACGGGTTTAACTATAAGCTCATTTTGATTTGTTTGCGCGGGTGTGCTTTCGTGCAGAATAAAAGCATTAATCATAATGAATAATATCTGAATACCAAACGAATTTTAAAATAATTATTTTATTTCACATTTCACGTTAAATGAATTTCAGTTTTGCCGTTTAACCAAGATTTCTGAAGCATTTCAGTATTGCCTTAATAGAGTCTAGGAGATTAAAAAATGAAAAAAAAAAAAGTTTTGTTAAAAACCACAACACCCTACGCAATATTGGGACCCCCTGTCGCTTCAGAAAGATAAACCTGGATATATGAGGGCAAATCTTGCGATGACCATGCAAAAATGCCACGCCTCGCCACTGAATTTAATGTACGTGATAAATGGGAAATAAATATAATATAACTCAGACAAGAGAAACAAGTACCTAGCTCAATATTTAGAAACTAAGATGAGTGTTTATTCAATAAATGAAATATTATGATTCGGTATAAGTTTGCGAAGGAACGCTGTTCAAAATCGATTGAGTTGTTCTCAGGCCTTCCATTTTCCTGAGAATCTGGATAGCAGCTTTTGATATTCCTCTTGATTACCATCGCCCGTGACAAGTACATTGAACAACTGTGTTCCAATAATCACGGAATTGATTTCGTGTGTTTTACACCATTTCAAAATTGCCCCGCTACACATTGCGTTATTTACATCTAAACGTTCATTGGATGCAGTACTGTGAATGCGCAATGTGTAATTCTATTTTATGATTTTGTGAATAATCCGGTAGAACGTGTGTAGCTGTTGATCCATTCGTACATAATACATAACTCACTTGACAGTGACACATAAGGTTACCGGCTTTTCATACAAACGGCATTTAACGTGCCTTATGTCTTGTGATCGTAATAATAATAATTACTGAACATTCATTTGGATCTCAAAAGTTTGTTATCGTCTTCTAAAAGGCTTCAAAATCTTTGTGACAAGTTTGCTTCCCTCTTTTGATATACTGTTAATTGTTTATAGTTTTATCTGGTATTTGTGATATCGCGCAAATAAAGAGGGATGTGAGTGATGTATGGGAGACCAAAAAATGCTTCTCAATTGAATCTGTGATAGCCTACAAACAAGATAGAACTACAAAATATAATTTGGAACTATGCATTTATCTAATTTCGATGATTACCAAAGCTACAAATTAGTGGCTTTTTATTGTGGTTGTACATGTGTTTACTTTTCAACATTACTAAGCGCATTGTATTTTACTAATTACTTGTATTCTATTGGAAAGTATTCCTTTTATCCAGTTATAGGTGTTATAATTGTTGCTGAATATATTAAATTCTTAGTAGGTACCTTCCATTTTCCTAAAACACAAACTGGAAGATATGATGGATTCACCTCTACCAAACGAAATAACTTGTGGACCAGAATTAGAGAAATACTGAAGTCTTCATTTATTATTGTACTAATGTGGTTTGTGTACTTTTTTATTGCTATATTGTTTGGTGCAGAAGTCTTCAGTAAGCATGAAGAGACTTTTATGTTAAGTGCTGTGTTATGTGCCTTAACAGTATTTCCAGTTTGCCTGAACTTGGGTTCAAACTCTGTTATTAGTTTATTATTTGGTATCAAAATGACTGGAGATATACTTCGTGAATCACTATTCTGTAGTTATCGATATACTCTCCTGGGAACCTGGTTGGGAGCTTTTGTTATTCCTCTTGATTGGGATCGTCCATGGCAAGTATGGCCTATACCTTGTGCTTCTGGTGCTATGTTAGGTTTCATTGTAGGAAATGTGGTTATGCTACTTAGTTTGTTGCCAAAGATTATCAAGAGTTGTTATTGTAAATCAGGGAAAAAAAATTAAAATGTATTGTAGTTCTGAGTGTGCAATAGTGATTGTGTGTTTAGTGTATTGAAGGAATAAAAATTAAGAATTCTTGCACAAACAAATATTTTTATTTAGCCACTGCCTTGAATGCACATTTTTATTCATATCAAGTCAGTTTATGTTTCATTTCACTGGAAATTACAAGACCTTCTATTTTGAAATGAGTATTTCTTATGGAAGGTATAAGTTAATAGTATAATGATGGTTGTAAGTTTCAGAATTTAAATTTGCAATTTATGTTACCTGAAAGTGGAGAGCTGGAGGGCAATTTGCCATGTTGCTTGTGGCTGACAGTGAGATATTTTTTTCCCACAGGTTCCTTAACATTTGTCAAGGTTAACCCCCCACCCCCCTTTATAGGTGGCCCGTCTTGTAACGCGACCAAACCAAACCTTATTAATGAAAATGTTCACTCAAAGAAATCTATAAAATTTTTTCCTTGGAAATAAAATTGGAAACAGCTGAAAATTTAGCTCTAAATGTAGTGTGTTACAATTAGAAAAAAAGTTTTTTTTTCAATATTGCATCATTAAAATGAGTGTTTAAGATTTTGCTCAAGGCACTTGCTGTTTCATCTCAATATCTATTTGAAAAACCAATACTACTGCATTATGTATATGTGTGTGTATGTTTTGTTTGTATGCATTTTCTGTTGGTAACAAGTTACGTTACAGAAAATTTTGCAGCAATTACAAATGTAAACTTACATTGTAACTGAAAATACTTTCTTTGTACATATTGATGAAAACAATTTTTAATATGAAATTATTATAGGCAATAAAAATTATTGTAAATGTATAGGAACGGGAACTCTACACAATGCAAGCCAAACACATTTCATCTGAGTAACCTTTTGCTTGTTAATAAAAAACTATTTTATTAAAATTTCTTAATATAATGACAAGTAGTTAGAGAAGTAATGTCTTTAAAAGTATGTAATTCTGTAATTTATATTGCACCAATTCAGAAAAATCCTAGTAAAAGCAAGAAGTTACTTAAATGATATAGTGATGTATTAAATGTGTTCATTTTATTCGTGTGATATTTAATCTGCAGTGATGGATAATAATTCTTATCCATTTCTGTTATGTTAATTATTTAAAAAAGGACTGTTATAAAACTTCTTCAGGTAGAATACATAATTTTCATTTGAAAACATTCGAAGCTTTGGTGTCTAATAATGCATTCAACCATGTATAAACTCTGTGAATTAAGAAAACATGAGATTTTGTTTTAATTATTTTATATGAAGGTAACATTTATGATGTGTATTTAGTGTGCTCGATCTGTAAAAAAAGGTTAAACAAAATTGTGGAGCAGTTTTTGAGAATATCTTCTATATGTATTTTTTGAAAATGATCACAATTCAGTACAAAATTATGCAAATAAAATTCAAAAAGTTTTATTCGAAATGAGTTAAAGGGCTACTGTTGAGAAAAGAATAATGCAGGAAAAAGGATCTTGGTCCAAACATGAAAGTTTAGGGCTGATGAGAACTAATGGTGCAACGATATAGTAAACACAGACATTCTCACACTATTTGTAACAATTGTGTGAAATAATTATTTTATTTAAAACGCTAAAGGATTTTCTTTAGTAGGAAATTTGAGCTACTTAATTTCATAATTTTTGTTTTATATAAATAAGCATCTTTTGATTATAACATGCATTACTTACAGACCAAAGGCAACTAAGTTGACATTGCAGGAAACAATGCATGACAAGAAGAGGCTTCAGTACCCCAAATATTTAAATATCCATTTTGATTTCACAGGGCCGTGCCATCAGTCATATCGATTGACAAATTTCCATTCTGCTGAAAATCGTGGTCATGGTTGAAGCACTGATCACAAACACTGCAAAAGAAACCGTTTCTCCTTCCCTCTCTCTCTCTGTGTCCTCCTCCCTCTCTTTCTCTCTGTACTATTTTGAGATAGAGATTTTTTTCTTTAATTAAATCTTCTTTAAACATATCTTGAAATAAGGCCATGTATACAGGCAATTTTTATTTTTTTTCAACATTTCTTTAGGCTTCAATTTTTTCTTTAAATTTTATTTCTGGAATTTACCAGAGGATGGTAG
The DNA here is from genome assembly GCA_017312745.1 of Gryllus bimaculatus. Taxonomy (NCBI): domain Eukaryota; kingdom Metazoa; phylum Arthropoda; class Insecta; order Orthoptera; family Gryllidae; genus Gryllus; species Gryllus bimaculatus. The sequence continues at coordinate 1,477,160 of BOPP01000193.1, read as the reverse complement.
AAAAAGTGGTGTTAGTCTCATTTTTTTATATTTCAAAATAAAATTCTCAAAAGCCATTCCAAATTTTCTCCTCGTATGCATAAAAATTTGCTGCCAGTCTCATTATCAGCAAAGTCACCGTATTTTCGAAAATTGCAAAAAGTTTCAAAATTGAATGTATGTGTATGTACACATACATTTATATAAAACACACACACATACACTTCATAAATTATTTCTTGGCGGGACTCCGAAGGAAGATGGTGGGGGCGTGAGCAGATTCGATTTATTACCTTCTGCAATGAATTTGTTGGGGGGGGGGGGGACAGATGCTCCAGAGCAACGGCGTATATAAATCGTCACTGCACTGCCGGGCTTCGTTTCCGCAACAATGGCTTTGCGTGACTGGTGTGCTGAAGTTTCCTTTTGGAGCGTTGAGTTAACTCCACATCATTCATCGATTGCGCCACCCCTAGAGGGAGTCTTTCGGCACTGGGGCAGTATTTACTCTCTGGGTGCAGCCAAACAATTCGCGTTGGCGCTTAGTTTGTCGTCGTACTCGCACACCGCGAGCCAGCCGCTGTAAACGGTATCGCTGCTATTTTATTATAATATCTCTACAATTATGGTGTTCATTGTCAGTTGCAATATATTTTTAAAATCCTGTAATGTTGTCGACGGGAGTGATTTCGCATTACAAATATGAGATAGTTTTTAAACGTTAACATAAAAAGCCTTTTATATCTTGTTTATTTATCGCATTTAGCTCTAACCGTGCAAATTAAAGTTTATTAGATTAGTGCAAATGGAGAGGAGATAATTATACACAATTTGTTCTCGAAAAACGGGATGGATGGCGGAAGTATCTCACGAATATCTGTCAGAACTGAAACGTGATGAAAAAGTCAGGAGTAAGATTTAGTTGTCCAGTTGCGGAGTGCATGAAGATAATTTGATTTTTGGGTATACAAGCCCCTGTGGTATTTCGAAAATTTTCTAGAAAATGGCTAGTTTTTTCTCGAATAGAAGAAAATGAATGTATTAAAATGGTATAGAACCTATTTTCATTAAAACCTCTGAAAATTTGAAAATTGCAAAAGTTCAAATTTATTTTTGAACACGCCGTACATTTTCAGAAGTTGAGTCAGATTTCTTTCTCTATTCAAATTATACAGCAATATTGTACATTGTAAAATGATGTCATGAATTTAAAAAAGTGATGGAGTAATAATACTAAGCTCATGAAATGTTTCGGTTTTCCATGTAATCCCACTAGCTAAAAACTGAATGGAAAATGCCTGAACATGGATTTGTCAATATATTCGTCGGACTGTACACAATTATAGGTAACTCAAAATTGAAAACAACTGACTTGGAGGGTTTCTCACTATATTTCCATTTAATTGTTCCGAGTTCATCCAGGTAGACGGCGGAGGTTTTGACAGAAAACACTTTTTCTGCATCAAGACTCCAAAAATGTGCATTTCTGTAAAATTCTCCACTTTTTCGGTAACCACAAAATTGAAGATGGAGATATTTCCTTCAAAAGAAATTTATTGTCCATAGCTCTTTTATTATGATTCATTTTCATGTCATGTTCATTTTCTTGAAACTTGTAGTTTCTGCGCAATATTGCGTGCAATATTTGCTATTTTCAAAATTGGCTTCAAATTATTTTTTAAACATTTGGAAGGGATAAATGCACTCTGAAAGATAATATGAACAGCAAATTGCTCTATACTTTTTTTTCTTCAAAATTACAAAAATGTATTTTTTCGTCAAACGCCTTTTTCTCAAAAATAGCTCCAATTTTTTCTTAATTTTTTCCAACTCAAATTTTTTTGAAAAAAGAGCTTTAAATATCGCATTTACAGTAACACTTAAACGCCATGTTCTTACAAAGGCTCCAAATTTTTCAATGAAAAGTGAGAAACGTCTTTAAAAAATGTACTTTTGACGGCGATAGATTGCAGCTAGCAAGAGTATGTGGCAAGACCGAATAGCTAGCCCAAACGAAAGAAAATAGAAAACTAACATAAGAAAGTCTGTACCATTAAGAATTAGTACCACTGGTTTTATTTTCAATAGTAAACGAGAAAGTAAAAATAGGAAAGGAATTGTTGTTCTCAAATGCATGCGCTTAGGGGGGGTGCCGTGCCCCCTGAAAATTTCGAAGTTTTCCGTAGCCCTACGTAATAAAACATTTTATTTTCTTAAATATAATTAATTCTTTATTTTCTTCTATTTAAGCTGACAATTTGGAGAATTAATATACGCTTGGGGAAGAGGCTATCCAACTATGTGACGAACTGTAAATGGTTCTACCATGGTGGAAATAATCACAATTTCCACCATGGGTTCAATATAAAGACAATTGTATTGATTAATTCTATTATTAAAGTTACAATTTCATTCTCATTGTATGTTTTATTTATTTCCTAATAAAATATGTCATATGTAAATATAAATGTTTAATGAAAACGGGGACCCAAATGTATAATTGCCCCCTCTCGTTTACAGCTGCGGACACCTATGGTTATTCTCATTTTAATTAATGATTTTGTACGATTTACAATTAGTAAACAAATGTCACAAACTGTCTGATAGCGAAGAAAATAATTACTTACGTCCATCAAGAATAAAAAAAACTTATCTTAAAACTGTTTCACAGTTTACTGATCGTAACAGTGTGTGGTGCTGACCTTGATTAGTAGCAAAATAGCAATTTTGTATACGGCCTTGGGGGCCGGCTAATCAAAAGTTAAAATTGTGTCACGTGTCGGCGACTGAAGTTCGAATCAGGCTCGACTGTAGCCGCTCGAGGATTGGAAGTCCACAAGTGCATATCATCCCCTCGCCTTTCGTCTTCGAGCTGGTTTTGTTGAGAATTCTGCCCGGATTCCGTCTTTTAATATGGCTCAAGAAACTGCTGGAACGGTAAAGCATTGGTTTTCAAATTGTGAGAATTATATATTTGATTAAAAACATAAATGCCGCCCTAAGGAGAGCTCTAGTTGAAAAAGTTACAAAAGGCATTCGGCGAAGTTAATTTGTAAAAATACTTTAATAAGTTTGTTTTATTGCATCGAAATTTTTATACCAAAGATAATTGCTTTTATGTTAATCCGTTTATAAATGTGTAGGTTATAAAATGCCGGGCTGCGATCGCATGGGAAGAGAAGAAACCCTTGTCAATAGAAACTGTGGAAGTCAGCCCACCCAAAGCCGGTGAAGTTCGCATAAAAATTGTGGCTACAGCATTGTGCCACACAGATGAATATACCTTGAGTGGAGCAGATCCAGAAGGCACTTTTCCCTGCATATTAGGCCACGAGGGAAGTGGTGTTGTTGAAAGCGTTGGTGAAGGAGTGACTTCTGTGAAACCAGGTACTTTAACAGCCGTTTGGAGTAAAAAAAAACAACAACAAAAAAAAAAAGCTCTTAGTTTTATTGTATATGGAGATCTGTAGTTTATTTCCAGTATAACACACTAATGGGATATATATTCTCTCTCTTCATCAATTTCATCTTGAGTTAAAAATGAAGTCTGAAGGACCGAAAACATACAGGAAAAATACGTTGCTCTTTAAATTGTTTTTTTGTTAACCAGGTGATCGTGTAGTGCCATTGTATATACCTCAGTGCAGAGAATGTAAATTTTGCAAGTCTTCCAAAACCAATCTTTGTAGCAAGATTCGTGCCACTCAGGTAATGTATTAGTAATTGGAGTAAATCCATTACTATTGAATACTAATTATTTTGTTTAATTACACACTTAAAATGTTGTTATGCATTGGATAAACTTATTTGGCTAAAAACTGTTGTTATCTCCACCTTTTTCCTTGTGATTATGTGATTATTCTTGACAGGGCCGGGGAGTCATGCCTGATGGTACAACACGTTTTACATGTAATGGTAAACAGATCTTTCATTTTATGGGCTGCTCTACCTTCAGTGAATATACTGTTGTGGCAGAAATATCTGTCACAAAGGTTAGTATGGTTAATGATTGTTTATTGTGTTCTATAAATTCTATAAAAAGTAATTCAAATGGTAGGGATACTACTGGTTTCGTCCATACTACTCTGTTTTTGTGGGTTTTTTTCCAAAAATTGTTACTCTTAATTTTTACCATAAGGGTAAGAGCTTGGAGGTTGAAAACTTGAGATATTAGGCGTTATTTCTATTTTCTTACAAGAATACTGGAAACCAAACAAATGTACACATTTATTAAAGATACATTTTAATCTGTTAATACTGGGAGAGGTGGCTCAGTGCATCAAGTGATGTCAATGCGGTCTGTCCAGGAGGTCCTAGGTTTGAGTCCCCTCAATGGTGGAATTCTCGACACTTGATAGCTAGATCAAATTCATTCACTGTCTGGAGGAGAATTCTAGTGGCTGGCTGCTCCGATCGGTAGTTTTCCGTGGTTTCTCTGATCAACAGGCGAATGCAGGAGCAGTACCCTAACAAACAGGTTCCAGACCATGTTGCCTTCCTCTTCCTTGTCCTATCCTCACTCCTTACTTGTAAACACTTACACTTCAATACTCTACACTAACACACATGTCAAGAGGCCAGTCGGGAGCCCAGAGCCTTCCAGCTGGAACATTGCCCCACTGGTGGTTTCTGGTTGGAAGGAAATCCTGCTAGCCAATGGTGTCAGATATCACTATCCAATGGGGGAAGATCACTGCTTCCTGAGGAAATCGCTACACTTAAGAGGCTAATGACCATAGGAGTTGACTTGCCTGGAATTGCTAATCAATCAATCTGTTAATATCAAACTGAAGTATCCCAAGTTGCTTTCATATTCATTTTTCACAATCTTTTAGACAGAAATTCTATTCCTATTTCTATCTATTCTCGTGCATCTCCGCCTCATTGACTATGCCTTGCCCTAACACCCCCAAATGCCCAGTCTACTTCACTCATTTTCTAACTAAAAAATTAAGAAATTAATACTGAACGAAAAATAGAATACCTTCACTCACTTCAATTTTTGTGAAGTTTAATATATGCCAATACAATAAAGCACACTTTCCCACAAAAATCTCTGAGAATTTTAGCAACATATTCTTATTTCACTTTAACGTTGTCTTGGTTCATGACATTTCTTGATTAAGGTCATCTCTTGTACACTTAATACAATCAAATCTTGATGCAATTAAGATAAATTTCAAACTTACCACAAATTACTATAAATATCATGTATGTGAAGGAAAATTTGCTAGGTTATAATTTTTAAATAGAAACTGTTAACATTACGTAATTGAATAATAAATAAGCAATAACTTACCAGGAATAATATATAATTTTAATATTATTCTTCAATGATGAATTCTTCTACTAAATGCTCTAGGACAACATGTAGACAGTTAACACTTCTCATGCTCTCGTGTAATTTTTTTGTATAAAATCAACAATGTATTTTGCAATAACATTTTGAATTGCTCCTTTACTATGTTTGATTATTTGTCACTCAAAAGTATTCATGCGAAATTTGGGAGCAATCATACAAAACTTTTTGGCTGTTTTTTTATAATATGTGCTTTTGTTAACAACTTCCCTTTATATAATAGATGATCTGAAACATGCAAATTCAGTATACCTTCTATTCTTTTCATGTAAGTTAGTGATTATATTGTCTATTAAAGTGGGAAAGGGTGATTTTTGTGGAGTTTTTACTGCAAATCATAGTCCAAATGAGGTCATGAAATCTTTAAAAGTACAAGTGTAAAAAATCACTCTTTATCATATTGATATTAAAATTTCTTTAGATTACTAATAAACATTTTAAGTAAATAAGTTAGTAACTTTTCAAAATTCTTAAAAAAGGTTTTCAAATTTTCTTTTGGGAGCCTATATACACCAATTGCAATTTGTTGGGAATCAAAACTGCTTTCTGCTCTTGTGTTCAGTCTTTTGGAAGATTGCTTTGAATTTTGGACGGTATTTTGGAAGATTGCATAATTTTGAAATATTTTTTTGTATTTACACTTGATTCCTGAACAGTAAAATTCCCATGAAATATTTTCTTGTATTTACTAACTCATTTGTTAGAATATTACATCAGAAGTTTTAGATTTGAATTGGGTCTAACATCACTTCATTCTATTTAGTTTTCTTTTCAGTTCCCTTTGCTATGTATGAGCTTTAACGTGTCATAAACCAACATAATAGAGGCTGAGTAAAGATTTTGTTTTTTAATTACATGGTATCAACCAAAAATTGAAAATATACAAACTGAAACTTACGATTCTTAACATTGCAACTTAATATATGGTGTAATTAATATATTAAGGATCTTCAAGTTAATAGTGATTTCCAAAACTTGTTTGAGGTTGTTTGTATGGAGGTGTTTTATTAAAATGTTATCTTCTGGAGTTTATAAAGAGTGGATGGATATTGAGGGTAATGTGACAACACATCTGAGTTCTGTATGATTTTTCTAAGAACATCCAATTATAGATTCCTGATGCTGCTCCATTTGATAAAGCGGCACTATTGGGATGCGGAGTACCAACTGGTTATGGAGCTGCCCTTAATACCGCTAAGGTAGAGAAAGGCTCAACATGTGCCATATGGGGTCTTGGTGCAGTGGGTTTGGCTGTGGCAATGGGTTGTAGAGCAGCGGGAGCCAAGCGTATTATTGGAATTGATTTGAATGCTGATAAATTTGAAACTGGTGAGTGTTTGTAGTCTAGAAAATTCTTCTGTTGCAAAATTTCTCTATAACTCTTTTGCATTAAGTCCTTTAAAAAAAATCATTCAAATAAAGAAAAGAAGAGAAAATTTCTTACAACACCTTTTTTCTAAAAATAATAAAAAAGCAATTACCCTGTGCGATAGAGCTTTTAAAAACAAACTTTTTTCAATTTCTCCAAAATGTGTTCCAATATACGCAATTTATGGTATTATAATTTATTTGTTATAAATACAATTATTATTACATGTAATACTATTATTTATACAATCTTCAATGTTAATATTGCCTCAGAAATGCACAATTGTCAAAAATCTTAAAATTCTAAATTAAAAAAAAAGTTGTTTGTGCATATATGTAAGAGTATCAGTGTTCCAGCATAACTCTTCAACATGTAAACAACTTCATTTCAGCAAAACTTGGTGTACATGACTGACACGGGGAAAATAGTTCTTTGGTATTAAAACACACTTGGAGGAGGGAAGGGAGTGTAATTAACAAACAAAACTATGCAACCCACAACTCACATAGGAATGTAATGCGCTCTGAGCTGGCACAGTGCGTGAGATGGGCAGCACTATGTACTAAAGATTATGATAAATAAACTCTTGCAATAAAATTGCAAAGTGTCTAATTGATTAGAAAATGAGCTTGTTGATTGAAACGTTAAAACTTATTACCAGAATCCCTCTGAAAGTTTTGCACTTTGAATTTGTGTTCTTAGTTTTTCATCTGACAGTAAAGTCTTGCATGTTACCTCTTATTCTTTAACAGAATTTACTTGAAATTCGCTTTGTTTAATTCATATGATTGAGTTGTGAACTGTGAATTAGTAGATTGTGTGTTGTTCCACTTCGCAGGTAACATGGGAGGTGGAAGCAAGTTTGCAAGTTTTTGCTGAGAAAATATTTATTATCCCTTTTCTGTGGTTGGATGTAGAATGTGTACTTAACTGTATTTTTTTCTATTTTTCATTATTTTTTTTTAATATACGCAAATTCCCACTCTCCGGGCATCAACCCGAGAGTCCACGTGGCCTCGCCGCGCATCATATAAATCTTGGCAACCTTGTTTATTAATTTTCACGCTGAGTTTTACTTGAGGAAGTGCCATTCATTTGAGATTCTTTACTGGACTATTATAAAACATCGGTCACGATCGACCGGATGCCGAGAATACGTTATGTCCACGAATATTCCTATTTTGTATTATAGACACTTGTGATATTGTTATCACCTTCGCATCATATTGTTACGTCATAATTTATGAGTTTTATGTCATGGAAAGGCAATGTAAAAACATCTTTTGCGATTAGACTTACTCGGTGAACATAGGACAACTGTATTTTTCGAATGAGATATTTAGGAAAAAACTCGTCATATGTTTTTCTGTAAAAACAACATATGAAGTAAGGGTTCTTAAAGGTGGATTTCGTATTATTTTAATCAGGCACATGTGTGTTAGACATGCAATCCTAAGGAAAATATTCTCTTCCTAAACTTCACTTAATATCCATGGTATGAAATCCATGTTAGTGGTCTGCATCACATTGAGTATTTTTCGCAAGGTGAAACTTTTATCAGACTTTGAAAGTACATGGTAGCAGAGACTGTTCAATGTCTGCATGTTCATTTCTACCACACAAATCAACAAAATGTTTCCTGTTTGTCATATGTCCTGGTGTAGATTTTGTCTCATTACGTTGAGTAGGCTTCTAATGCTGCAGAATATTTACTTCCCTTCTCCACACTAGGTGAACGTATCACAACCACTAAAAGCACAAAGGAAAAGGATGTCTTATTTAAATTATTTCAATAAGTGGGACTTATACCCCTTTTCTAGAAATATATTACTTATGCTTGTGCCGTTAGGGTGATCAGGATGATCTTTACAGTAATAGTTGATCAGAAATTTGTTTTGTTTATTACTTACTGGTCTTAAAACAAACTAGATCTATAAAAGTTTTAGAGAGAGAGACAGACAGACGAGAGAAGTAGGGAATTTTAATCCATTGATAATTTGAAGGGAATTGATTTATCATAATCCTTTGTTAAATCCTGTTTATCTGTCCCTATTCCTACTCGGTGAGCATTACATGCATTGTAGGTTGCGTCATTTAATTTGTAAATACTCTCCCACCTTTAGGGTTATTACCCCATTGTGGTACTCCTACATTAGTTACCCTAAACTTTTTGTGAGGCCCCTTTGTGGGTATTTCTTCCAATGTATAGTAAATTACTCCCATTAATGTGCTGTGCAATTAGAATCTATGTTTTGTGGAATAGTCAAACAAATTCCAGACGTTTGCAATTTTTGAAAACTGAGAGTTAACTGTGCATGCCAGACCGATGCCATTGTAATAAGTGTATTTTACTTGTCTTGCCAAACAATGTAAACAAAAAAAATTAGAGCCAATTTGAGAAAATTTTGAAAATGCCTGAGGGGATTTATTTAAAATACACCCAAAATTTAAAGGTGTCTTTGAAAATCACAGCTTGGAATGGGGTCACATTGATGAGGAAACATTTATTCCAGAAAAAATCCTATGAATAGTAGGCGCAAGTGATGATCACAGATGAACATTCTGTATAAAACCACTTTTTTGGCACCAAGATATCCTAAAAACGTATATTTTTGTTGACATCTCAAAATCTATTTTCCACAGCATTACAATACGTTCTCTGCACTACGTATACGAAAAAGTAAAACCATATTTTCTTATTGTATCCCTTAAGGGGTGTATCTCCCTTTTAGAGAAGAAATCCTCTACGCTCTGTAATGTATTAATGGACATTGTACTCTCCAGAACCTGTGTTCAATAAGTTAAATTTGTTTCTACCATTGTAACAGTCCTAGAATTTTCAATAGCTCATTTTACTAATGAATTATCCCTTTGCAATGTTATCCTTTTATGAACAAGTCATCATCACAATCAAGTAGATATAATACACATAATTTGAATTGTATTGTTGTCAAGAGTGTGTCAAACTTTTTGTTTAGCAAAAATTTTTGGCTGTACGGAATTTGTAAATCCAAAGGATTTGAACAAGCCAATACAAGAAGCTCTTGTGGAGATGACTGATGGAGGTTTGGATTACACATTTGAATGTGTGGGGAATGTGAATACTATGCGTGCTGCTCTGGAATCATGCCATAAAGGATGGGGCGTGTCTGTTATTGTTGGAGTTGCTGGAGCTGGTCAGGAAATAAGTACACGTCCATTCCAACTGGTCACTGGAAGAACGTGGAAAGGAACAGCATTTGGAGGTAATTTAGGACATTTTTTTTGTTTCTTGAAAATTTTAATTAGAGATAATCAGTTGCATAGGATTGGCAATGGGAGTACTATGCATTGCAGTTTTAAATGTAGATGCAAATTAACACAACTTTCCAGAAAATTTTACTAAAGCAATAGTCATGTACTAAGAATATTGCAATTAAATAGGGATAGGGGTTGTATTTTTTTTCTTAAAGTTACAAATGCTATTTAAAATAATTTAGTTATGATAATGATCATAGTCACAGTATGGCAGGTAAGGGTACTCCATCCCTCTCTAGAAATTGGATAAGTACAAAAAATTAAGTAAACATTCATATATATAGCTTTTAAAGTTATAAATTATGGAAATGTCACCAGGTTGGAAGAGCAGAGACAGTGTGCCTAAACTGGCTGAGGAATACTTGAATAAAAAGTTGTTATTAGACGAGTTTGTCACCCACAAAAAACCTTTTGCTGAAATTAATGAAGCATTTGAACTTCTCCGGGCTGGTAAATGGTAAGAACATGCAAAAAAAAAAGGTACTTAAATGAAATAATTATTTTCCAATTGATAGTTTCATTATGTTGTTTTTCTATTTCAGTCTTCGTGCTGTTATTACATATTAGAATGATGGCACAAACTGTGCAAATTCACAGCTCATCTTGAAAATATTTTGCTATTGTGTATTATACTCATTAACACAATGCCATTGGTATTTTGAGCAAGTTTGTATTCTAAAAAATATTGATAATAAACTTGGGTTAATATTTACTTTGCAATTCATGTAGCATTTTTTTCATTGCGAATATTTTTTAAAGCTTTTACATACTTATAGCAAGATGCACACACGCTTACTTCCAAAATAGAAGTTATCTTAGGTATACATTTTATTTTTATTTTCTTCCTATTTATACAAGCATTTGAGGTTTCAACGATTGAATCAAGTATAACAACACATCTCTTCTATCTATTGTATTGCCCTGTGAATTAATTCTTGGAAGCGGCACACCAAATTTGAAAATGCAATAATGCTTTCAAATTTCCCACCGTTGCTCTCTTGGATCTCCTTTGAGATAATCCAAATATTCCACTTACACTAGCATGAGATAAGAAGACCCAATCTCAGCCAAATATGCTTTCTAGAACAAGTTATAGAAAAGGGAAAAACCATTATAGGGTAAAAAATCAATGGACATCAAGTATCCAACAAAAGGTTCATGAACAACATAGTTCTCTTCAGAACTTATGTAACATGTAACATGTCAGTCGCTGTTCAGTCGTCGTGGTTGACGGACGTGTTTTTCGTGGTGCTCCTGGGGATTAGTTTTA